>DF358371.1:46302-83362 GCA_000787875.1 Solanum virginianum
GCCTCAACTTCCACCAGAATTGTTGCCCTGACCATCAATTCTTCCTCAGATAATTCTCTGTCTTCCCGAGCTTTATCTATGTCTGACAACTCTTCCAACAATTTACTTTTTCTAGCAGACATCTCAGCAAAATTCACTCTCCTCCGGCTTTTCAATTTTTGTTTTAGTAGTCTCAATTTGATGCATAGCTTGTAATCTGGACATCCCTCTACTTTAAACCCATTCCACCATTCTTGCACCATCTCCTTGAAACCCCCAATCTTGATCCACCAGTTTTCAAATTTAAAAGATGATTGCCTATTTTCCCACTCACCATACTCCAACATTATTGGGTTGTGGTTAGAGGTTATTCTAGGCAAAATTCTTTGTCTAATCTTCTTGAAACTCTCCTCCCATTTTGATGAGAATAAAAATCTATCCAATCTACCATTGTTTGAGTGGTTTGTCCCTCTAACCCAAGTATACTTGCCCCCAACTAGAATAGGGTCATGTAGCTCAAGATCCTCCATCCACCTAGAGAAATCAGTCATGATATTGGTGGTTCTCGAGCAGCCTCTTCTTTTCCCCATTCTCCTGACTGTGTTAAAGTCTCCCCCTATCACCCATAATCCCCCACACAAGCCAGAAGATTTGGAACCACCAAGAATGCTACACCTCCATGCTTAACTTCCCTCAACCTAACATCCAATCTAACCAACCGATAGACCCCACTAGTCTCCTCTTTGCCACCATCAACAACACATACTAGGCTACCTAGACCACCGACTGCCACATTAGCCTTATCGGGGAAAATGAGCTGCCAGCTCCTCCCAACATTCAAGCTTCTCCTTCCTGGTATGTGGAGCATAAACACCAGTGAAGGACCAGCTAAGAGAATTTCGTGTTCCTTCAAAGTTATAGGTAATAGAATAGTTCCTTTCATCAACCATGGTACCCCTCCAAACCCTGCTGTCCCACATTAGGAGAATTCCCCCTTTATTACTATCTGCATCTTTGGATCCACATCTCATCCATCTGCTGGGCCAAATAGTTGAAGCCATCTTCTCTGCTTCTTTATTCAATTTTGTTTCCTGTAAATATACCACATCAGCTTTCCACTTTAGTAGGCTAATTCTGACAAGATTCCTTGATTCCCCATTGTTGAGGCCCCTGACATTCCATGACATAATTTTGACTTTCATTTAAAAAGTCAAATAGAGATTTTTTGAGGCTCCAACCATCCAACTGACCAATCTGAATCATCAGACTCAGACCCATTAAGAGAAGACACGTGAGGGTCACATGTTCCTTTCATGAAATCAGATTGAAGTCCAGCAGCCTCTTTTATGCCTTCTCAGCAGGAGCTCCAAAGTTTAGATTTCAAAACCCTCAAAAGCTACCCTGTAGGTATTGCTTAACTCCAAAATATGGGAGTTCACCCAACTTGGAGCCTCAATTTCCATAACTTCAGAATCTACTGGTCTTGAACATCAACTGGGTCGGGTTGAAGAATTTGTTGAATTTGCAATTCCTTTTCTCTAGCAATAGATTGAGAAACTGTAGGAGTCTCGTTTCTATCTATGGTTGCTCCTGACTTCAGAAGGACCATCTTTGACCAGCGAATCTCTGTCACAGATCTTCTGTGCAGAGGTACGAGAAGAGTCCCTTTCTTCGATAACGACTCTCGCCGGCGATTCGATCCATAGCTGCAACTTGAAGAGAAAACCCGATTTTCAATGGCGATCTCCCTCGGAATATTGTGACAGTCACCGTGTACCCTAATTCTCGCCCATTTGAGATGGTTCCTGAGAGTGGTTTCCTCCTCCGTTTCAAGCCATATGGTTTGCAACCAGAGATGCAGCGGTAGACCTACAATTTTGACCCATATCGAGTCGATTTTCTCAGAGTCCTCTATGGTGGTAGCCAGCGGGTCCCACCAGTTGAAATTGACTGGGGACTTATTCCATTCCCAGCTCCCTTCCATAATTTTCTCTACTTCTTGCATGGAATTGCACTCAAACAAGAAGAAATTGTTGCCCATCTCATAGACACTCAGGCCATAAGCTTGTTTCCAAGCGTTTTGAGACCACCTCCTGATGTCAGACAATGTTGCCTCCCCTCTAAATTCCCCCCACCAAACTTCTCTTGAGGACTTCATTAAACTTACATAGAGGGTCTATAATGCTAATGACTTCTTCTTTCAAACCATCAACTATAAGTCCCTTCCCTGCTCTGTTCTCCCACTTCGAACGCCTAACCATCTCGGCATAGGATATATTCTCCTCAGTGGTTCTAAACATCTCTGGGTTACTGTTCAGCTTGTGAGAAATTATAAATCTGGCCACCTTATCTGCAACCTTTACCTACCCAGAGTTGAAGTTAAATTCCGGGATTATCAAAACTACCCTCCGTCTTCCCCTCACACTTATCAGACTTATGTATCTTCCGTACTTATTATAATTCCGGGCACAGTAGATTTCTTCTATATCATCTGTCTTCCTCCACCTGTGTACGAAATTACCTTTTGTACGAGAAGCTTCCCTTAGAACTTTTATTATCCATTCCATGGATCCCTTGTTAAATCTTGCCCTAGTAATTGCATTCCTACTTCTCTCAGTCCACTCATACCAAATTCCAGAGGTCCCCGTGATTCTTTCTATGTCGAAGTATTTGAAGCCGATTGCGAAATAAATGCAATTATCCATTTGTGAAAGTAAGCAGTAGGAAAGAGAAAGCAAGCTACCTCGTAAGGAGTTAGCTGAGAAAGAGATGAAGAGGGTGGTGGGGGCTGGGAAGATCCCGGTGACCACCGGAAAGAAGGGACTCTCTCTCCTAGTAAGTAGGAGAGAGAGTGGCATTGGGAAATGTGTCTGAGAGCATTTTATTCTCAAGAGTGTATTCGCTTGACGGAGGATTTTCGCTGAGCTCATGTTACATATGTTAAAGATAAAGATAAATGAGGAACCAGTAAGGCCTTGTTTCATATAAATAAGATGATGGTATATATCCTCATCATTCACTTAGAAATAATGAGTGTAACTAGGAAAGGAACTTTTCAACGAATAGAGCCTGTTGTGAGTCGGGTATTTAGCAACAACAACAACAACATACTCAGTGGAATCCCACAAGTGAGGTCTGGGGAGGGTAGAATGTACGCAGACCTTATCACTACCTCATAGATGTAAAGAGGCTGCTTCTTGGGAACCCTCGTCTCAAAAACCCATAAGCAGAATAAACTAGATATGAAAGACAAGGGATGAAAGAAAGGGAAGAAAGAGCGACTAGTAGCTAAAACATATAATAGTATGCAAAATACAATAAAATTGACATACATAAGACAGATAACAACACACAAAATATAAAGGCACGAATAAACCTACTACCCTACTATACCCCACAGCCAGATATCAACCTAACCTACTAACCTATCAACCTGTTACTCTAATTAGCGACCTCCATTCTTTCCTATCTAAGGTCATGTCTTCGGGTATTTAGCAAAAGCAGCAAATCTGTATGAACATAAACACTTACATTTCTCTTAGAATACCTTAATGGCCTAATTTGCCAGCGATATATGATTAATCCAAATGAAGCCTTTTATTATATAAGGTCTTCGTCAGTAATGTGTTTCATAATTTTTGATAAGTATTGGCCAAGATTCAAGTTTCCCTGCTATCCAAGAAATACAAACAATACTAGAAATCATATTCAAATAACAAGAACATAACAGCAAGAGACTCTTACCAGTAGCATATATATCCTTCAAGTTTCCAATGGCTTGCAGAAACTTATCTTGTGCATTTTCTTCCACATTTGCACAACTATAGCCATAGCAAGGAACAAGCACAGCAAAGCTATCATCTAAATCATCATCATTACGAAATCCAGGTCCATGAGGCTCCAACCATCCAACTGACCAATCTGAATCATCAGACTCAGACCCCGAAACACATCCACCATCTGATGGCACAATAACAATATCATATTCCCTGTCAATCTTTCGTTCCTCACGACTCTGCCATTTTCGTTTACCCCTTCTTGATGAGGAACCCATGTTCCTCCTGCGGTCAAGAGGAAACTTCAAAGTATCCGATTCCCACAACACCGAATCAGGTGATGAATTTAAAGAAGAGCCATTTGAAATTTTAGGTTCTTGATGCTTTCCACTCCAAAGCAACCACGACAAGGGGGTGAATGTCAAGGCCATATCTTCCTATATACGGCAATTCATCCAATGCAGACACCAGCCACAGAGTCAGACAAATGTATCAAGATTCTGGAACCTTAATGAAAAACTAAATGAGTGATTTGTTCCAATTTCAACAAAGATAATGAACACAATGAAATTGATGGCAAACAAACATTAAGACAGGTATGTTATGCTTAAGCCAATATCATGATTATCAGTAATACACAAAAGTCAAGAAACTTTGAATCTCAATTTCATATATAATAAAGCCATGGAACCCCAAAGAGAGAGGGATCTTCTTCCATTGAATCTAGCCTATGATGTTGCCATTATTCAGGTAGGCAAGACATCAAAAAGTTTTCTAATATATAAAACAAATAATATGAACATGATTCAAGTTCTCTCCTTTTTGTCAGTTACATATATATTAGCTGCAATTAACCAAGTCAAGTTTTCAAAGCATGTTCAAGATCATCTTAAATCAAAGGCAAGAAAATTGACAGCTAATAAAAACCCCAAAAAAATAGGTCATAATACAACAGAACAAACTAACATTTGACCCTGAAAAATAGCTGAAATTTAGCACCAGACATTTCAAGAAATAAAATAAAATAAAAAATTCCAATTAAATCAGTTCAACTAAACCCCCAGAAGAAAAATCACAGCTTTCCAACTATACCTCCTCATAAATAAACAGAAAAATAAAATCTTTTCATTTTTTTTCAAAAATAATCTAATTTTAAGTTAACTACAACAAAAAAGTTGCAAACTTTTTGAGATTTCCAGCTTGGGTGTCTCATGAAAAACCTTAAAAACTTTCCTTCTCCATCAAACTTGGAACATTTTAATAAAAGATTCAGTCACAGAAGAATCAAGAAAACCCCATAAAAGGGAACCCAAATAGAAATACTTTAAGCCAATGTATATAATATACCTTGGAAACTCAAAAACTCAGAACCCCACTTCTTATTTTTGCTCTTTAATCTGAAAAAAAAATATTGAAGGCAGTTTTCAATAATTCAACCACCGAACCAGAAAAATTGATTTTACTAAAAACTATAAATTAAAAAACAGCTATAAAACACAAGAGCTAAGCAGAGATTTTATCTTCTGCTTTGAGGTTTACGTGAAATGGTGGATTTGATTTTCTATTGGCTTGTAAAGAAGGGAAATGAGGGTTGATTTGGAACTTTTTGGAAAATTTGGGGTGTTTTTTTTTTGGATATGATTGGTGATTACAAAGTCCGTCTCAAATTATCTATCATGCATTCTTTTTAAAAATAAAAAATTATGCAGATAAATAAATATATATTAGTTAAATTAGTTAATATAACTATAGTTTAAATTAATTACGGCTCACGCGAAACATCTAACTGTAATTACAGTTTGATTTTGCATAATTCACGGAATATATACAAACATCGTACGATTAGTTAATATAATTATAGTTTAAATTGATTACGGCTCGCGCGAAACATCTAACTGTAATTACAGTTTGATTTTGCATAATTCGCGGAATATATACAAACATCGTGCGAGATTATACAAAAGATGTGCATGAATCAAATTGCATAGAGAAATATACAAATACTATAAAATGGATAGCAAATTATATAAACGTTAGCAAATTATACAAATGTCTACAAACACTGCTATAAGTATAGTTACAAAATATAATTAACCAAACTATAGCTATGAAACATAATTAAGGAATTTTCGAGTGGCTATATGCAAAAATTTCTCTAAAAAATATTAATTAAAAGGAATTTATTTTTTTAAAACTACTTTTTACTCTATCATATCGTCGCGATAGATAATTTGAATCAAACGAAGTAGCAGTTTAGTACTCATCTTTGTCTCAATTTACGTCATATTTCATTCGTTTTAGTTTGTCTGTGTTATTTTTTTTAGCATATATAAAAAGAATGTCTCTTTTTTTTATTTGGAACTCTTTAACTTTAAATTTTCATGTAATATATATTTAAGAATATTATATTTTAATACATTTTCTTATCTTTAAGATTATAAAATATTAAATAAATTGAAATAGAAAAGAGTAATTTCTACGGCATATTTGCACTTTTTTTCTTTTATTTTTTTTCCACGTGACACCTGTTTGCAAATATTCTCTTTTTTTGGTTCGCTATTAGAAGATATTTACACGTTACTGACCGACAATTTTGACATACAATCCTGTACACAAATATTATTTTATGTAATATTATTTAATTTGATATAATATTTTTTTTAAAATAATTTTTTTAATTTAAAATCATTCATAAATATTTGCGTGATTGAAAATTATTCATAAAGATAAAAAGAGATTTTTAAAGTTAATTTTTTTCTAATTCTAGTAAAATAAAATTATTTTTCGGAACAAATTGAAAAAAAAATGAATCGCATGAAATAAGACGGAAAGAGTATATAATTAGAAGGAATAATAATAATTAAAATGTTATTTCTGGATGAAGTTTTAGAGATAATCAAGTTCCTGTCGACAAATATAACCATATCTTATATTAATTTTATGTATAATATAAGAGTAGTAAATTATTCTAATTATGATAATGACTATGTTGATTAAATATTAATCTCTAATTTATTCTTGATTAAAAAGTAATTAATTCTGCCTCATCAAGAAAGCTTTGCTTGATAAGCACTAATTTAATAAAAAAATATGCATAATATAAAAGTGTCAAATACGATATCAATTTAGTCCGTCGCAAAATACTAAAAGATAAAAATAATAATATTTTGTATTAGTATTTGCCTTTGTGGATTTCCATTAATCTTTCATTTCACTTACCTATAAATTAAATTATTTCCTCAATGATTAATGGCAAATGAAATGATATGTCTTTAATCAATTATAATTGTTAGGCAATAAGTCCACATGGCAATTTTTGGTTTGAGGAGGACAAAAGCACCACTAATTGGCTATATATGACTTAGCAATTTTTATTAATTTAAATATATATAATGGAATAATTAATATGCCACATAAGCTTCAAGATCTTTATATCAATCATTTAAATGTAAATAGAATAGAGAGTTCTAGAAGGGATTTGACATTTTCTCCAAACATAATTCAATGTTTACTAATTGGACAAAAACAAAGGTAATGTTAATGTGACATTATGACAAATGAGAAAAATAACAATAACAATATAATTGGGAAAGCTTATAACAGTGTAATTTGACTTAGCATGAAAATTTTTTATATGATGTAGTTTGATTTATTATAAAATTTATTTATTATTTATTTGAAATTTGTGATCTAAAATGATGGATAGTGTTTACGTGGCTATAAAAATCATTTCATTAAAGATAAAGTTGACATTTAACATTAAATTATTACTCTCTTCATTTTAAAAAGAATAATCTGATTTGATTTGGCACAGAACTTAAAAAAATAAAGAAGTCTTTTTAATCTTGTGGTCTTAAATTAAAGTTATGTCAAATATATTAAAATGTCATTTAATCTTGTGGTCTTAAACATGTCACGTAGAAAATTGAAATGAAAATTTTGGCAAAAAAGAAAATAAATTTTTTTTAAACAAACCAAAAATAAAAGAAAAATAATTTTTTTTAAACGAAGAGAGTATCAAAATATAGAAATGTGCCTGTACTATGGGATTTGTAGCTACTCTATATTACAGAAGTGAGCACCCACAAATAGAAAATTCTAAATTCGCCGCTCGTTACACATATTTTCTATTTGAAGTTGTCAATGGGGACACATGGCAATTGCTGGTTGGATTAGGACAAAAACACCACAAATTGGTTTGATATGTATTATGACTTGTCCTTTTTTAGTCTTTTGCATGTTATGGCATTAATTCATGATTCCATATCATGCCATATGTTAAAAAAAGATCTTCCTATCAATAACTTGATTTTAAAATAATGAGAAGATTCACTAAAATTAAAGAAAATTCTAGAAGTGATATATATACCTCTTTGATGTTGACGTATTGTATGTTATTTTTTGTTTATACTAAACAGACAGTTTGACAATTTTATTTACTGTGGCGAATATTTCAAGTTTATTTTTTTAATTTATATATTACATTTGATTGGTAAAAAATTAATTTCATAGTGAGATCGAAGACCTAACCCCGAGCCAAGATTTGATATTGACCCTGAGTTGGGGTCGAGGTTTATGAATCGAGTCTGGTGTCATGAGTCAGAGTTGAGGTCCCTCATCATGTCACAAAAATCATTTTCCTTTTATCTTTTTTACAGTAAAGTTACTATTTTAACATGTCTATGTTAAGAATTCTACAAAAATGGTGGTTCAAAAATAATTTCATTCATTCACTATTATCACTAATTGTCATTACTATTGGCTATTATTTATGATCATCATCCCTAGCCATCGTTGATTGATTTTTGATGCATTTGATTTTTCGCATGTAAAATTACTAAAGAAAAGAACAACACATGCCCGGTGGAATTCCATAAGTGGAGTCTGCGAAGGGAAAACTGTAGGCAGATCTTACACTACCTCATAGGGATAGAGATAGAGAGGTGGTTTCCAGAAAACCCTTGTCTTAAAAAATTACTAAAGAAAAGAAAAGCTTGATTTTGCAAGAATCCATATTGTTTGTGCAGAAGGAACTTGAATATATTATCACCACAGGCTATACAACACCAAGAAAGCTGTGTTGTTTTAAGGTATTGTGACATAGTATAAACAAAAGACCTTGCAGCCTAGGTGTGGCCAGTATAAGAAAACAAGACAGCCAGGGGATTTTTTTTTCCATGGTATTTCTAATACCAGATAGAGGCTTTCAGACTGCGTCGGCTTTTTCAGAATGTGCATTCTGAACAAACATTGTGCCTTGAGAAGACAGCGTTTGGCTATTCTCAGCAATATCATCACCTAGAACATCTAATGAGGACAATTGGTTGTCTTTCGTGATAGAGGTCTTTTGGTTGCTGCACTTTATAGAGTCACAACCACATGATACCCCCAAAAAACCACTTACAGCCCGATAATCACATCTGTTTGACTTGCATGAAGATTTTTTACTGCACAAACAACGTACTGAACCATAATCAGTGTCAAAATTGTCTCCGCCACTGTAGATTACGGAAGTCCAAAGTACATGCCTGTCAATGCTGCTAAGCACATTAGAGACAGCTGTCTGTCGTTTCAATGGGGTGTTTAAAACCCAATTTCTGTAAGCAATTCAAACAAGGAAACAATTTGAAGCGCGAAAATGAAAGATTTTGTTTCCAAGTTTACAATTGAGAAGGTAGATGTCATATCAAGAGCATGAAACAGCTCATCATTAACGCAGCACTCTCACCAGACATAGCCTAGAGGACTCCAAAGGCACTGCCTTAGATCTCTGGCAAAAGAAAATACAGTACAGAAAATGGACGAAAAAACAGACCACCAGCAAAGCTTATGGAGAAATGTATGCTTTACTTGGTTGGTGGCCAGATATGCATGCTCGACACAAGAAGTGTTCTTTTACATTCAGAAGTGTCTGACATATATAATGATTAGTACCTTTTGTGTCTTAATTCTGTTAATTCTGTGGATTTCATCTTGAAGATGTTTTGCTACATCATCGATTTCTAACTTTACTTCTTTTTATGGTCGTTCCGCTCTGTTGATCAATGGTAGTATAAGAGATCTGTAACCCCTGAAATTTTTTGTTTCCTCTCAAACGCTGTCTAATGCTTTAAACAGAAGTACAAACAAGTCTAGGCCTTAATCCTTTCATTTAAAGGTAACAACACCCATTTCAATGACAATGAAAAAGACCAGCATCTTCATGATGTTATCAGATTGGGTAGTTCGGCAACATATTCAACCACAGTAGGCCATCACTCAAAAGGCACCTATAGAATGAAACCAATAGCCTTTCTCATGTGAGAGAACGTATGTATTTTACTGACTCATCAAAATAAAAAATACTACTCAGGTGACTCCATAGCTACAAGAATCTGATCTGCCAAAACAGCTGAGGCATAACGAGATATTTCCAGCCTACACCCTCTTAAGTAGATCTCTTTCTCAAGTCCCAGAAGTCTCCCAAAGTTATAAGCTTAGGCAGCTTATAACTTAAACTAAGGAGCCATCAATAGAAGAACAAGTATTGTCAAGAATTTTGTTTCTGATCCCAACTGAATTTTGTTAATTTTATCTTATTTACATACTATCATGTGCGTTTCATTATTAGTCACTCTTTCTATTTCCTTTTCTTTTCCTTTCCTTTTTGCCATATCTAGTTTATTCTGCTTATGGGTTTTTGAGACGAGAGTTCCCAGAAAACAAGTTTTCTACTTCTATGAGGTAGTGGTAAGGTCTGTGTACATTCTATCCTCCCTAGACCCCACTTGTGGGATTCCACTGGGTATGTTGTTGTAGTTACTATTATAAAGCATCATCAGGATTCGCAAAAGTTACCTCCTTCTGTTTGAATTTTTTGTCCAACTCCTTAAACTCCATATCCATTTTTTCTTGAAGAGAAGATTGTTCCAGCTCTTTCTCCTCCACTGCAGCCTCACCATTGCATAGCAAGTTTGGCATCAGATTAGTTCCTTGATAGGGCTAGGTCCAAGATAATACTATTGAGATCAAACAACATAAAGACATGAATAAAAAGACAATATTTAGAACACACAGTAAACAGCAGCTATATCAAATGGTTATTTGCCTATCATGCATTATTTAGAAACTGCTTACCACGGCAATCACAAATGTGAACTCGTGAATACAATAAAGAATGACCATAAATGTTCAATCCAATCTCTAGCAGAATTCAGCAGTTTGCAAGATGATACAAGGAATGCAACAGAAAATAGAGTTTGGGGGCCACTTAATAAATATCAGCAAAAACCAAGCTCCTCAAAAGATTTACTGATTGAAACAGTTGAAATTTCCAATTACGGCTTTGAAACCACATTTTCTCATAAGCAGTCAATAAATCACAAAAATTACGGTAAAGAATATAAATTGTACCTCCGTGCAGCAAAAACAATGACAATAATACAATTATAAATATGGGTAACATTCAATTGGATATTCATTCTTGGAACATGGGAAGCCATTCTGAAGATTGAGATGAGGAAATGAAGCAGAACGTCAAGTCGGAGGCCATACATCCTAAACTGATTAACATTGAAGAAAATTTTCCTACTGTACAGTAGCCAAAAACACCAAAGACACAAAATCAAAGCAAATTCGACCTCCATCCGCCCATCTTTATAAGCACAATTTCAACTCACAAAGCAATCAGCAATTTGACCATTTCGAGAAAAACTCCCAATCCCTTCTCAGGAATTCCATTTTGCACATACCCTGCAATCATAGCAGTCCAAGAAACAATATTCCTCACTCTCATAATCGGAGACTCAATCTACAGCAAAATGAAGCCTCTTGAAAAATTCGATCTTCCAGTTAAAGCTCCACACTAACCACATTTTCCTTGTATACGCTTTTCAAATCATGAAAATCACAACAAAAACAAATTCTACCTCCGTGCATCTGCAACGATCTGCAGAAAATAGAACTTACCTAGTTAACATAACCAGTAATTTGGACAAAACTTTACAACCAGAGATTCAAACTCTGGTGAACAGAAGCCCAGTCCTAAGATTGTGATGATGAATTTTACAATCATCTCCATTCTCCCCACCCGAGTTAATATTCCATGGATAACCATCAAATTTGCCCAATCTTCAGAAGCACAGTTGGAGAACATAGTACGATTATGTTGCCTTCGTAAAGGATGACTTACTCTCAAAAGGAAATCTATTGAATTGCTCCCAATTGTTTGGACATAGGTGTGACGATTTACTTCACAGCCAAGGTCTCTGGCTCAAAAGACCAGGATGGCCAAGCTGCAAAAGCATTCTTCAATTGACTACAAAGATAATAGTACTCTTATGCTTAAATAACAGGAGGAGACTTGACCCCTTTGGCCATAAAATTATTCACTTTTTCCAAAATAGTTCTTCACTTTATTTGAAAAATCAATGTTTAGCATTGAAAATACCAAATCCAACTTGAAGTTTGCCTGTTTTCAAACTCATTTTTCACTGTTGAAGTTGTATTTAAGTAACTCATACATGAACATTATTCCAAATATTCTTTGCAAAAATGTATAACCAAACACAACTCCATCTTCAACTCAAACTCCATAAATTCCAAATAAATTGAAAAAGATTTGGAATCTATGTCCAAACGCCTACTTAAACAGCTGCTTACTAATACTTCAGTTGAACATATCCACGGGGTGGAACTCTTGAGAAGTTTGAAATCCTTGACCCAGACAAAAACGTATGGATCTGTCTATTTATCTCAACTGAACTTTTGCCAGGAATCTTTTCCACTTCCAATTCTTCCAACAAAACTTTCAACCTAGCTACATCGTCCCACCTTCCAGCTTCAGCATAAATATTTTTCATAAGTATGTAGAAAGGAACTGTCTGGGAATTGAAATCAAATAATCGATCTGCTACATATTCAGCCATCTCAAGATTGCCATGAATTCTGCAAGCACCAAGCAAAGCTCCCCAGACATTTGCATCAGGCTCAATAGGCATGTTCTCTATAAATTCATAAGCCTCAAGAAGTTGGCCTGATCGTCCTAGAAGATCCACCATACAAGCACATTGCTCCACCCCTGGTACTATCGAGTATTCCATGCTCATGCTCTCAAAGTGCTTCCTCCCTTCCTCCACAAGACCTGAATGTCGACAAGCTGTCAATACAGCAGTGAAGGTGAAGCTATTAGGTTGGATTCCTTCCTCTTTCATCCTTGAAAATAACTCAAGAGCATCTCTCCCATGACCATGTGAAGCACAAGCCCCTATAATTGATGACCAGGAAACCACACTTCTATCAGGCAACCTGGCAAAAACATCTTTAGCCAATTCTATACTCCCACATTTTGCATACATATCAATAAGTGCATTTGTGATTGGAACATTGCATTCCAAACCTTTGCTTTTGACAAGTTCATGAACCCATTTCCCAGTATCAAGTGCCCCCAACCTGGCACAAGCTGAAATAACGGTAACTACTGTAATATAATCAAACTCTACCCCTTGATCTAGCATTCTATGAAATAGCTTTATAGTGGAGGAGCCAACATCATTCTGCTCATAAGCAGCAATTATTGCATTCCATGAAACCACACTATGCTCCTTCATTTGATCAAACAAAGACCAAGCGACATGAATGAGTCCACACTTCCCATAGAATGCAATCAAAGCATTAACTAGTGAAACATTGGTTTCTACCCCTAACTTAATACTATAACCATGAATCAACATTCCCAAAACCAAACACTCCAACCGCGCACAGGCAGGAAGTACACTCACCAAAGTAACAACATTAGGTAGAGTACCCGAATTGACCATTTCGAGAAAAACTCCCAATCCCTTCTCAGGAATTCCATTTTGCACATACCCTGCAATCATAGCAGTCCAAGAAACAATATTCCTCACTCTCATTTGATCAAACACCAGCTCTAAATCCAAAGTCTCCCCGCTCTGCGCATACAGAGTAATCAAAGAACTCTGTACAAATACATCAGATTCAAATCCATGTTTAATTATGTTACAATGTAGTTCCCTACCTTCCCTCACAGCCGATAAAACAGAGCAAGAACGAAGTACAAAAGGGAATGTATAGTTATCAGGTAAAATACCCCTTAAATGCATGTCTTTGTAAAGAATTATGGATTCTTGACAAGGACCCATATTGGAATATCCACGAATCAAGGTGTTCCAAGCAAAGACATCTCTTTGAGGCATTTGGTCGAACAGTTTTCGGGCATAGTCCATTGTGGACGATAAAGAACAAGCTAAAGATACAATCTTGGTGCATATTAGGAGGTTTTTGTGGTACCCAGTTGTCAAGACCACAGAATGCAACTGTTTGAGGACTGGGAAGGAGTGACATGAGCTTAAAAGGTAGCTGAAATGGAGGAATGGCTGGTCGGCAATGGCAGAAGTAGGCAAGTCAAATGGTACGGAAAAGAGGGGCTCAAACTTCCTGAGTAATTTCCTTAGCGAATTGGCTGACATGAAAGGAACAAAATTGACATAATTGTGAAAAAGAAATACGGCTTTTGCTCAATCTGGAGTTGGAAGAGAAGTTTGTTTATTGTCTGTTGAGCACGTCCTAAGAGAAGTACTATAGTTTGTTTTGGGTTCTATATTTTTTAGAAACCTTAAAAGATAGTAAAAGTTTATATTTTGTATCATAATTAGTGTAAATTATTGTATTTTTAAAAAATAAAATTTTGTGTTGCTTAATTCTTATCGAACTTATATAGATTAAGGCAAGAAGTATGGTTGAGATTTCGTAAGTTATATTGTGAAAAATATTATATTTGTGAATTATAGTTCTATATCTCTCAACTTCTTATGAGGATACAAAATACGATCATAATGAAGAAATCAAGACTTATCAAAAGAGGTAAATTTGAAGTTTTGTTAAAGCTTACTTCTAAATCAATCGGTGATCATGCTCATTTGGATCGGCAAAAGTGATGAACCGTTATGCTCGAAATTTTGCTCAAGCTTATACTAAACTTACAATACAATGAAGTGCTAATCAAGCTCGAAGAAAAATGTGTTCGCCACTTAAGTTATATGCGAGAAACTTGCAGTTCCTAAAAACCTAAATGAGTGAGGAAAAAGTTCAACATATAGTTATATCATATTGTAAAATTTCGCTAAACTTATTTCTAATAAATTCGATACTACATAAGTTATGTTTGAACAAATCTTTTGTGCAATAATGCTACTACTATTTTTCTTAATTCTAATTTCCTAATTTAGTCGCGTAAATAGTTGAGACGTAAGAAATTGCGAGTGTAATAAAATAAAAAACAGATAAGATGCAATAAAAACTAATGTATATACTTTAGGGTGCAAAATGCAAATTACTCAAACATATAGATTCTACCCTTCATCTTCATCTTCTTCACAGATACTGTTCGCCGTCAATGGAGTCACTGTTAATTTCTTCTTCTTCTTCTTTAACAAATTCTCCCATTTTCTCTCCATCCAAACACGGCCTTAATCCTAAACCCCAAACCCTCTCCTTCAACTCCAATGCTCGGTTACCATTGCTCATCTGTGCAGCTCAGAAGATGAACTCACCACCCTTTACGGCAGCGACGGCGGCGGAAGAAAAGGAGGTGAAGCTATGGGGTGGACGTTTCGAGGAGAGCGTCACTGATGCCGTTGAGAACTTCACGGAGTCCATTTCGTTCGATAAAGCTCTCTACAAACAGGATATTATGGGTAGCAAAGCTCATGCCTCAATGCTTGCTAAACAGGTGAATTTATACGTTTTCAGTTTCTGGGTATTGCCAAGGTTGATTCTTTTCATCAAGGGGTTTTCTTTTGTTCACCAATAATTAACATTAGCAGTTTAAATTACTCTATGTGGGGCTAAATTGTGTTGTTTTATTCCAATGAGGATAAAAGGGTGTTTCCAGTGTATGTGAATTTTCAATAATGTTGCAGGGATTGATGAGTGATCGTGATAGAGATACTATTATAAAAGGGCTTGAAAAGATAGAGAGGCAAATTGAGGCAGGTCAATTTGTATGGAGGACAGATAGAGAGGATGTGCATATGAACATTGAAGCAGCTCTTACTGATTTGGTTGGTGAGCCTGCCAAAAAACTTCACACTGCCCGGAGTAGAAATGATCAAGTTGCAACAGACTTTCGCTTGTGGTGTCGTGATGCTATTGACGGAATCATTTCACGCATTAAGAATCTTCAGGTCATTTGCGTTTTGTTTCGTGTTATTATCATTTGGATGTTCAACACAATATCCACTTTTTCTTTATGTATTTCGTCTGCAAACATGAATTTAAAGTTTCGTGTTTTTCATATTGTTGGAAGAAATAGTGAATTGGGAGAAAAATGGATCAATTTGTGTGTTGCTTAAAGGTTATTGTGCGCTCATATTTTTGTTGCAACATAACCTGCAGATTGCACTGGTTGAATTAGCTCTCCAAAATGAGGGTCTTATTGTTCCCGGATACACTCATTTGCAAAGGGCCCAACCTGTTCTGTTGCAACACCTTCTCTTAGCATATGTTGAACAGGTTAGTAGAATTGGACTAACTTCATTGCTAATGTCCTATACTTAACACATCATTTTATTTATTTATTTTATAATGGTGCGCAAACTTGGACTATTCTTCTAGGTATCTGCTACCTCCCTCCAACACTTGCATCATTTTATCATCATATGAAGCCTGAGGAAGTGAAGATTAATTGAAATGCTTTTTTATGCATCAAAAGAGATGGTAAAAATAAGCTATTTCTTGTGGCAAGCCTCAGACAATACCACAAGCTTTTACATTCCTTGAAAATCAGTGTCTTCTTACCTCACTGACTCCCAGTATGTTTGATTAGTTAAAACTTGTCCATTTGGATCAGCTTACTAATGGGTGTTAGATCTTTCAAGAGAAAAATATTTGCAATGACTATTCCAGACGGAGCATTTTCTCATATTTGTCTGTTGAAGAACTCTTTGCACTGTATGCAAGTGCGCCTTTAATTTGCTTGTCGCATATAGATCCTGGAATGCACGCTATAACTTCTGTGAAAGGAGTATTGGTTTTCTCTTTATGTGCTTATAAGTAACGTTGTCTTTTGTTGTTTCTTTTTCGTTCTTCCATCTACCTTTTTCCTTTTACTTGTTTGTTTGTTTATTTATTTGAATTCTTAGAAAGAACTTTGCTTTCTTATTCGTTTCTGCACTCACTTTATCTCTTTATCATCTAGCCACCATGTTCTTATTCGCTTTGGATGCCAATGTGTCCCTTTTCTACTAGTTCAATGGCTTCATTGAGCTGTGCTGGATCGTAAGAATATTAAACCTACATGTTGCTGATGACAGAAGAATAATTTCTTTGCAGCTTGAGCGTGATGCTGGTCGCTTATTAGATTGTAGAGCGAGGGTGAATTTCTGCCCTCTAGGGGCATGTGCATTAGCTGGCACCGGTCTTCCCATTGATAGGTTTATGACGTCTGATGCATTGGGGTTCACTGCCCCCATGAGGAACAGGTATCAATGTGTGATTTATTTCATCTAATTATATGTTTAATAGCAATGGAACTTGCAACGTTGTTGAACTTCTACTTATAGTAACATGTGTACTGTGTTTTCGTTTTCCTTACTTTTCTTTAGAAAGGGTTGTGAGGAGAAGGTGTTCTGTGCTACGTTTTGTTTTTAGGGAATCAAGATATAACTGATCGGAACCTTTTCTCTTTGGTAATTATCCAACTTTTGTATTAATCGCCGTGAAGAGAATTACAAAACCATAGCATAGCCTAACTCATAGAAACCTATTGCCACCAAATTTGGCCCGATAAGCTCAAGTCTCAAGCTAATTGACGTCAATAAACTAATGATTGATCGAAAAACCTAGTGTGCTCTCATAAGATTATTTGGAAGAAGAATACTATTTTGCTACTAGTTTCATTTTTTATTTGGAAGAAGAGATCCTTAGTCTTGTTTCATGCTTCTGTATATCCTGTTTGTCCTTGGACTTACTTTAGTAGACTTGACATAGCGCTAGCACTTTATGTGTGGTTAATCTGCATTTTCATTAGATTCATTCTGGCATTACATATGGCCTTTTCAATCATGGTAACAATGTTTATGTGCAATAGCATTGATGCAGTTTCAGATCGAGATTTTGTGCTGGAGTTACTTTCTGCTAATTCCATCACTGCTGTTCATCTCTCTCGCCTGGGTGAAGAATGGGTATTGTGGGCATCCGAAGAATTTGGCTTCTTGACCCCTAGTGATAAAGTTTCCACTGGAAGCAGTATAATGCCCCAGAAGAAGAATCCAGATCCAATGGAGCTTGTTCGTGGAAAATCTGCTCGAGTCATAGGGGACTTAGTTTCACTTCTTGTGTTATGCAAGGGACTTCCTCATGCCTACAACCGGGATTTGCAGGTAATGTAGTTTCCTGGAAGGCCTATAGATCAACAATAGTCTAACGGCGAGGTGGACAGCCAAGTAGTTCTGTTATGTTTCCTGCTTCACCATCTTAATCAGCATGTTCTGTCTCTATATAATTTTTACTCTTATATCTCTTACCTCTTTTTATATTAAATAGGAAGATAAGGAGCCTGTATTTGACAGTGTCAAGGCAATAGTTGGGATGCTCGAGGTCTCAACAGAGTTTGCAGAGAATATTTCCTTTAACCGAGAGAGAATACAAAAGGCTCTACCTGCAGGTCATCTTGATGCCACTACTCTCGCTGATTACCTTGTGAAAAAGGCAAGTCATTTACTACTTCTAGAATCTTTGACTTGTTCCTTCTCTAGTTATTTTGACCTATAATTGGATTAGCTTTCTCTGCAAATGTGAAGGAAATAGTCTTGTACTGAAGTGGCATTCAACCTATGACATAATAGAACTTTTGCCAAATTTTCGTAATGAATCCCAGATATCCAGAACCTTTAAATATTTTACATCAAACTAATCTGTCTTTTTCAACTAAGAGTACCCTTGACATTTTATTCCCCTCGCAGCTTTACAAATTATTACAAACTCTTGGTCGATGAATAAACTTGTAACTCAATGAAACTGCTTGGTTCATTCCAACTTTGTTGCACAAGTGATTGCTTATTTTATGAACAAAATTCTTATAATTAGAATATGTCTTAATAATGATGAACCCCACTTGTGGGATTACACTGGGTATGTTGTTGTTATTGTCTTAATAATGATGAAGTTGTGATATTTTCTTGCAGGGAATACCTTTCAGAACTTCTCACGACATAGTTGGGAGGGCTGTCGCTTTATGTGTTTCCAAAAACTGCGAGCTTCAAGACCTTAGCCTTGACAAGTTGAACAGTCTACATCCAATATTTGACAAGGATGTCTATGAATATCTAGGGGTCGAAAATTCAATAAAGAAATTCAGGTCATATGGTTCTACAGGTTCCGAATGTGTTGCTGATCAGCTTGATTACTGGATCGATAAGCTTAGGATCAGCAGGGAGAGGTAATTGTCTCCACATTAGAAAATGCTATGGCTTCAGTGGAAGAGCGTGTAACGTAGTATTGTAATCTCTTTAGAGATGTATTCATATGATTACTTTCACTCAAAATATTAGCATCAAGAAGTTGATATTCTTGTGGTGAATTGAATAAGACTATTTGAGTTGTGGGGGCATATGTTTGACAACCAAAGTAAAATTTTGTTGTGATATAGCATAAATTATTGGAGCTCAAAGTTCTTGTTTTCATGTTCTACTAAAATGATCTTGGAAATTATTTTGGGTTTCCATTTTAGCCATGGCTATTTTTTATCGGATAGAAAAAGGGCAAATTATATTGAGAGACATTCCACTTAAAACAATTACAAAGAAATAACCTTCGTTGTATAGACACGTATAGTCATTATATATTTGTGTATCACAATGTATAAGAAATATACATTGTATAATAGTATATACTTTTTATAACTTTTGACAAACTATATTATATAGTTATGTATAGTTTCCTGATTTGGGGCTATTTTTTATGTAAATAAAACATATGCTACTTTTTTGTATATATAATGTAATTTCCCCTGCAAAAAAGTCAAAATTGAAGAATTTTAGTATTCTAGTTGGTTGGCTACCTGAATTTACACATTATTGGCGGGAAGTGAAGAGCATGTCACTAAAGAAACTTCCCATCGCAGATTTGTGCTTCTTGCACATAAAGTAAAGCACAAATGAATTGGAAAAGGTTTCTATGCACTGAAAAACAATGAATTTCTCACTTAAATATCGGAAGAAGTTTTGAAGAATTACAACAGAGATGCTCTTCAGATTAGAGCCTCCATGTGTCCTAATACAAAGATCAGGACCTATGATCAATTGAGGCACCTCTTTTTCAGGTTAGGAAAAGATTAGCCATACTACAAATATCAAGTGGCAGAACAGCCATGACCAAACCTCTATACATACAATTTGAATCAAACAAATAGAAATCATGCTCCTCAATTTTCTTTCTCATCCGATGCCTTTGCCTGCCGTTGAGGACTCTTAGGAGCTGAAGGTGTTATCAGGTCAACTACTGAATCATTAGTCTCGGAGTTCCTTTCTCTTAAGGTGTTTCCATTTGTTAATGCAGAACGCATGGCTCTGGGTAATTTTAATGCATGAGTATCAATCTCACCAACATTGTTTTCTGTTTTTACTGATGCAACAGCATTGCCAGGTTGAGTTGTTTTTGGGGCATCTGTATTGCTTGCTTGACTCGTAGGAGCAGTAGGAACAAGTTGAATTGTTGATTTACGCCATTGCTTCCGTTGATTGGGTTTTGGTGCGTTTGATTTCGCCTGTAAAATTACAAACTCACATTAGTTGTGCGGAAGGAATTCAAATAGATCAGCACACAGGCTATACAACACACCTAGAGGTGCGTGTTGTTTAAAGGAATTGCGACATCATCGCATAAACAGAGGAGTCAGCCCAGGTCAGGAAAGAAGAAAAGGAAATTAGGTGGGCGGGGGGTTGCTTACCCTGGTATTTCCAATATCAGATAGAGGTCTTCTTTTTGGTTCACCCTCTTCCTTTGACTGCAATGGCTTTTCAGAAAATGCATTCTGAAGTAACATTGCGCCTTGAGAAGCCAGTGCTTGACTACTGTCTGCTTCATCAGCTCCCAATGTGTTCCCCTCACTACCTACAACATCTAATGAGCGTAACTGGTTCTTGGTAGAAGTCTCTCTGTTGCTGCACTTTATAGGGTCACAACCACATGCTACCCCACAAGAACCACCCACAGCCCGGCATTCACATCTGGTTGTCTTGCATAAAGATTTTTTACTGCACGAACAACATACTAAACCATAATCAGTGTCAAATCTGTCTTGGTAGGAACAATCTGAATCAGATGTATCCATATCTTCTTCTAGCTCAGTCTTGTTCCATCCACCATTGATAATTAAGGAACTTCGGTTCCCCTGCAGAAAAGGGCTGGCACATGTTAGCAAACCCTAATACAAATACACCCAAAATTGTTTAAGTTATTCAAGGGTCCAAGGTAAATGCCTTTTGCCTCAGGTCATACTCATGACCATCAATGCTGCTTAGCACATTAGAGACAGAGCTGTCTGTCCTTCCAATGGGGTGTTCTAAACCCAATTTCTGCAAGCAATTCAAACAATAAAACAATTTAAAGCACGACTATGAAAGATTTTGTATCCAAGTTTTGCTACAACCCCATTTGAGAAGGGAGAGGGGTCATATAAATAGCAAAAAACAGCTCATCAGTAATGCAGCACACACACTTTCATTTGAGAAGTAGAATTACAAATTATATTCATTTTCACCAACCCCCCGCTGTTTAAGGAAGATAAAATTATGACAATCCATATTATACACTAGGCACTTGTAAAGTTGTTTTCTAGGTAACCCATAGGTACAGTCATTACAAAATATGCCTGCTCGAACACATTCTCCCATTTAACTATTTCACATCCATCAGTTCCTATTAAAGAAATCTTGACAACATTACACTTGCCTTGGTAAAAGATATAACAATTAATAAAACTCAACACTTGAAGTGAAGAAAGTGTGTCGATTTGAAAAATAACTTAGTTTCTTCTATTTGTCAACAAATGCAAATAAATAGGAAGCTACTCAATCAATATTCTACTAATTCATTCAAAGGATGTACTGACCATCAACTTTTCCTGCTGAATCAGTTCACTGTTTTGCGACTCTAGCTGTCTCAGTTCATTCTTTTGCAACTCTAGCTGTCTGACCAAATTTACAACCTTTTCCTTCAACTCCCTGATTTCAGCATCCTTTTCTCTGCATTCAACTTCTCTATCCCTTTGCTGGCATCTGCAGGAAACCAGAACCAAGACAACAGTTAGAATTCATTTCAGTATAGTTAGCGTGAAGCAGAGACTTTTATGTTTTAAAGACATTTACCTAGAAGATGATGCAAGGTTAAATAAAAAGTTCATAATATTTTTTGCATCCGCAAGAGATCGGACTTGGTTCCATCTGCCCCTACCACTAAAGGTACGCTCACGCTCTTCTGCTTCTGATAACTGTGATGCCATGGAGACAAGGGTGCTAGATGAAGTGGCAAGCATGTTTTCAAGTGCAAATATCCTGGAATTTCTTGCACCGGGAGACATTTTCTGGGGGCAATCACTGCAAAAGCAAATTATATAAGTATTTTAATTTAATAAGAGTATAAGCACTATCAAACGCCCTTCGCAGAAAGAATACATGTCACAAAACTTATTGCCAATAAAAGTTTTACCTCAAGGTTTTCAGCTTCAACTCAGCAACCTCATTGGCCATTTTTGCTCTCCTGTAGTTCAAAATTTCACATAAATTATGGAAGTGACAAAATTGTCCTGCAAGCTCTGCTTTTTATGTTTTGTTTTATTTTATTTAAAGAGCAACGCTATCTATAATATACAAGCTACATAACAAATATTCAAAAATTTACACATAATACAAATATGAAAGTGTGTGAGAAACTGGATGTTTTATATTAAAAACATGAAACATACACAAAAACATGAAATATTCAAAGATCATAGGCTATATCAATGATCTGCATCCATGTTGGTACATTAAGGCTTTATACAGTTTCCAAATAGAGAGAGTAAATGACTGAACAATCTTGCACTACCAAGGAGTGCTAAGATTCTTATCTGTAAATTCGTAAATTGGGAGGATTTGGAAAGAAGAGACATTGTCCATCTAGTTCCAGTGGACACAAAGCTTATATATATATATAGGAATTGTTTGGGAGAAATGAGAAAAATAGGAATTGTATTAGCCTATATATAAGGGAAAAGTACACAAAATAGACCTAATTTGAAATTATTTACTGTTAATAGACTCAATCCAAACTATTTACCCTTAATGACCATAGCCCAAACTAGTTACCTTCTAAACCCCACATATCCCTTTTTATTTTGAGCTGACGTCATGCTGACGTCAGTATAAATACTACGAAATATAATCCGGCAATATATATATATACATACCGGTATCACATAGAATGAGATCAATTCTTTGTGATACTGTACTGGTATATTGATACCCAATTGATATCATATAAGATTATGTTTTTTCTAAGAAATATATAAGAAACAAATAAAAAAATTACTAAACTCTAAATTAGTAGAAAATATATTCGTTGTGATACTCCGCATTTAATAAATAAAATAATTAAGAGAAAATTATTAAAGTTACAAACTTATTTAGTAAATTCTAAATTAGTAAATATATTCTTTGTGATACTCTATCGGTATATTAATACCATATCGGTATCGTATAGGACTAGAAAATTATTAAAGTTACAAACTTATTTAGTAAATTCTAAATTAGTAAATATATTCTTTGTGATACTCTATCGGTATATTAATACCATATCGGTATCATATAGAACTGAGTTTAATCCTCTGTGATACCCGAATTGGTATATCATACAAGGTGGGTGCTGACATCAGCATGACGTCAGCGGACGAATTTTAATAGTATGGGGATATAAAATATAAAGGAGTATATAGATGTAAATAGTTCCCTTTAAAGGGGCACAAACTTAATTTTCCAGGATATAATACAAGTCTCAGTCCTAGCCATAAGAATAGAGCTGTCAATATAGGCCAGCCCAGCCCAGCTAGGTTTAGATACTAGCTTTGAATATTACAGGCCAGACCAGGCTAGCCCATTATTTTGGCGGGTCAAAAAATAGTCATCTTACACAAAACGATGCGGGCTACGGGGTGCACCGGGTCAAACAATTTTTTTAAAATGAATGAAAGTATATTTTTATAATTTAAATTCTAATTTTGATATATTAACATAATTATCGACAGACAATATTACTTGGTGTTTACTATTTGTTAACCAAGTCTCAAATTAAGTATTATTCAGATATCAAATTCATGAATAATACTTAATAAGTTTGGCCTCAAGTAAAGATTTGGTTGTATGACAACAATCTGAAATCATTGTCATTATATGTAAATTTTTTGAATACACACACACAAGAAAATATTTTTAATATTTAGGTTTTTCAACTGTATAATTTTTATATCCACATTTTAAGATTTTAAGTTTAGACTCCGCTTGTTATTTTTAGTATTCTATTTTATTTTATTTGGCCCATGGGCCAGACCAACTCATATTGCTCAAGTCCTAAGTTGAGCTAAAAAGCCCTATTCCTAAATGGGATCTAAAAATCTTAACTCAGCCCTGTTATAAATTGTGGGCTGGGCCGGGCTGGCGCAATGAGCCTAGCCCTCATTGACGGCTCTACACAAGAATCCATATCCTCATTATGTTAGGTCTTAGAAACCTAATCATGTCAACTCTACCGCCAAGTTTTTGATAACTAGTGGCACTTCAAATGACATAACTCCTAATTATCCACAATAACAAAAATGTTTTCTGTTGCTTCTAATGTCCATAGAATTATAATAGGAACGGGAATAATATATAGAATCCTACTTGGGTAAGGACTATAATATAGTCTCTATAAATAACTCAATGGAATCATGTAGATAAACAATTCAATATAAAAAATTCTTTATATTTCTCACATGGTATTAGAGCATTAGTGAGAAGCATCAAGTGAAAGAAAATTAGGTCAAAACAGTTGTCATCAAATCCTTGCGTCCACTTGGTATTCGTCAATGTTGAGCGAAAACCAACACCACCATGAGGTCCCCCAGCCTCTCGCGACCATAATCCACAAAATTACATAGGCACTTTCCACGCACCACCCACGTGCCGAGCATGTGTTGCTCGCCACTTTTTTTAAAGTATTGTTGTGCATCATTCCAACTAAATCAATAGCCACTACAAATTTCGGTGACTACGTGCAATTATTTCTATTTATGTTGGTGCTGTGCAAAAATCTATACCAGTTTATCACCAATAATGATCAGGATGGTATCGCTAATTTGAAGCAACATCTCCTTCAGCATTTATGCTAAAGTCCTCGACAGAAGTACTGTTTAGATATTGCGGTTGTTCATGAAACTGGTAAAGTCGTCGCATATGACAGGAGGTCACCGGTTCAAGCCTTGGAAACAGCCTCTAGCATAAATGCAATGTAAGGCCACGTACAATAGATCCTTGTGATCGAGCCCCTCCCTAAAACCTGCCAATAGTGAGAGCTTTGATGTCCCAGGCTTGCCCCTTTTTCTTGCAATGCAAGTATACTTTTAAACACTCTTAATGAGACAAGAATGATGGGATGTAGACCTATTAACATTCTTATAAATCTGAATGCTAAACTCCTGCCAACACAGGGAGAGCTACTTAGCAATCTTGCAAGGTATAGATAGCTAGTTGGAAAGTTGAAGGTTTAGTCATCAATTTTCTTGTGAGTGTTGTACGTATTATGTGATATATAAAGTCAACTCTAGGTAAAGGATTACTCTTTCAGTATCGAGTCCATGAACATATCATTGGATATATAAACACTAATTTGGTAAGGATCATCCTTGAAGAGTAATAAAAAGTATTGTTGCAAAATATCGAGCAATGGTTATAACAACTTGTCAGTTTGGATTAAACAGTTGCTAAGCAAACTAAAATTTGGAGAAATCAATCAAATAGAACTTGAGTGTAATAACCACCTGGCCCTTCATCTAGCATCAAATCTGGTATTTCATGAGAGGACTATGCTCATCTAAGTTGCTCGGACTCGGGTACGGGTATCCGACACGAGTGAGAATCTAGAGGTCGTATCCTTCATGATCTAATTTTTAAGATTTGGGGATATGGATCCATGTATAGACACGGGTGCGGGGATTCACCTAAAAATAATCAAAATATCTAAAAATAAAGTGATAAAACCTAAATTATGAGATATTATGTGGAAAACTTGAAGAGAATCCTGGAAGGATATTAAAGAAAAAGGTGCAACACAGAAATTTCTATATAAAAGGTATTCCATTTTCTTCAATCTCACCTTAGCTTTTGTATTGATTATAGAAATCATTATATCGTCCAAACTTTCCCCATTGATTTTGGTCAAAGTACCCGAAACTGGTTGACCAAATCAGACACGGATCTCACACCCATAGCCACACCCATGTCGTGTCGACACGGGTGCGGCACCAAGAGTGAAGAGTCCGAGCAACTTAGATGCTCATTGAGATTTGACGATCACTTTGTTAGAGAAAAGCCATTCTCGGAGATATTGTTACAAAATTTGTGAGGTCGTATGATTAGCTTCTTTGATATCTTCACTTAAGTCCCTCACTGATCCTCCTATTAATTACATTTGTAACATGCTCAGTGTATATAGCTTGCATGCACCAACTTGAGGGGAAGTTGTTAGAATTAGAATCGGAAAAAGGCCAAAAATGTCCTAATAGTCCAAAGGGCAAAGGGTGGATGAGAGGTATATTTAAACCTTTTCAAATAGTCCAAGGGTATTTTGAGCCTTTTTTCAAAATTAGAATAGGAAATAGTATATTGAAAATTACAAGGATAATAACTGTAATATAGTGTCTATAAATACGGCTCAGTGTAATAATGCAAATATACAAGTCAATACTCACTCTAGCCTATCTTATGTGACACTCTTTCCTTTTTGGTCCATCCCAATTGGAAACAATTTAACTTTAAAATTCTCCTTTCACCTTGATGAATGATTCTCAACCAATCAACTCTTTCCTTTTTGGTCCGTCCCAATTGGAAACAATTTAACTTTAAAATTCTCCTTTGACCTTAATGAATGATTCTCAACCAATCAGGTATCTAAGAATAACTGACCAAAAATCTTTCTTTTTTCAACACCGAAAAGTCAAAGGGTGTCACGTAAAATGAGATGAAGGGAGTAATATTTTTCTCTTATATTTCTCACACATACATATTAGACATAAGTCATTTTGTCACCTAATTGCAAATTTCCACTACAAGGACTTTAAGGATGCTTCAACTGATAAGGCTAGCATGAATAAGAGGAAAGGAGATTAAAAGAATAGGCGAATGACTTGAACTATATAGATTGGATGTCTCCTTGAACAGTAAGCAAGAATCAGAAATCTTGAGGCCAGGACTCAAATGGATTGACATGGTGTAACATTGAATTTGTTTGAAAACTGCCAAGGTGGCATTTATTCAATCAAATATTATATGATAAACCAAACTAATTGAATTTTTCTGGAGAGGATGGAATGCAGGCAAGAAGTCTAATTCATTGATATTGCCAAAAAGAATGTATCCATTTAAGTGCGAAAGACTTAAAATAGTAGATGCACACAATCTGGACGGAAAGGCAACACTAAACAATTTTCAAGTGCTAAATATAGAACATTGGCAAGTTCATTTAATCATGATGAATTGACGAACTTACTCTTGCATCTGGCGCTCATATTCTGACCGCACTTCATGCACCCGGACGGTAACTTCAAGTTCATGTTCAATTGCTTGCATCAACGCCTGTATGGGAAAAGAGATAATTAACTGGGTGCGGAAATTTATGTTCCCAAAGGTCTTGATGATATATTCTATGAAGTATGGACAAGAAAAATGGTCTTGTAATCTCTCTATGAAGGAAATTTAAAGGTAAACTACAAAAGAAAAACATTTTTGTGATGAAAAAGAAATGCAAAAATAACCCCTTCTTGGAACTGATACCTGGAATCCTGCAGCACTTACGGAGCCTGCAGCATCACGCGATGTTTTTCGAGACTCTAACAACTCCTTAAGCCGTTTAGTGGCCATAGCAGCTTCTTCAGTTTTCCGCTGCAACACCTGTATACCATTTAACTTAAGCCACGTGACACTTTAAAAGCAGAATTGTTAACAAACTATTCGTTTACCATCTTTTGCCTCTGGTTCAGTGCCAAGAGCTTATGCATCTCATATTCATTTCTTCTTCCCTCCTTCTTAAGCTGTTGAGACAAGGCACGGCATTGACAGTTAGTCACAAAAAGAATGATCTTCTCAGCAATAAAAAAAAGTTTACCCTCTGGATACGAGATAATGTGCTATGTACATCTTCTTTAATAATCACGAAAATGAACAAACATTATCATTTAGAATAGAAAATAAAACAGGCAAAGTCAAATGAAAAAAGTCATTGCATGTTACTAACTAAATGAGATACGCTTATTAGATGATTTGAATAAAATAGGGATTCTAGACCTATAAAACATAATCGTGACAACATGCGCAGAGAAAGGGGAGGATTCTACTTCTAACTGCAGAAACAAATTTTATTTGACAGGTCAGTCCTGAATTTTCATAGGAAGCTAGAAAACTTACCCAACTTAACATGAATGCAAGTTTCATTACATAAGACTTCTGAAATAAGAATCAAAAATTAAATTAACAGTACCTGAAGAACCTCCTTTTCCCTTGAAGCTTTCCACAACCTGAACTGCTCAGATTCTTGTTTTATCTTTTGTTGTAATTGAACCTAGATAAAGAAAAATGAATCAACTGCATGAAAGGAAATATTCCTTTAAAATTGAAAATGCCTGATATATATAATAATTAGTACCTTCTGTGTCTTAATTCTGTGGATTTCATCCTGAAGACGTTTTGCAGCATCGTCACTCTTCTGTTTTTGTCTCAAAAGTTGAGATTGAGCATCCTGTTTCTTCTTCAACACAGCAACCTGCAGATGCAATGAATGATATGAGGCAATGTTTTTCATAGTACAGGTAATGCTTTTTCCTTGCAGGTGGTTGGAGGAGGATTGAGTTGAAGAAGAAAATGTCTTGATGATACCTGTGATTCTAGTAGATTTAATTTCTGAAGATAGTCTTCCTTCAACTTTTGAGCACTTTCATCAGAATTTGATGAAATGTTAGAAAGGTTCCGGTGAAGAGATTCAATTTCTTTCTGCATCAGAGTGTAAAATCAATAGTAAGAAAAGGAGAAATCATGAATACTTCAGTGTCAGCAGATAGGGCATATTACTTACCTGCAGAGCTTTCTTTTCCAGTTCCAGTTCATGGACCTTTTTCTCATAATGTTGCTTTAAAACTGAGGTATCAACTGCCCCGAACCTCTTCATTTCAGCCTTTAGTAGATGAGACAAGAAGTTGAAGAGAAAAGTGAAAAGAACATTAAGCAGCAATAGTTGTGTATGCATTTTTTTTGAAATTATTGCTCACACTGTAAAACCCAACTAAATCCATGAATTACCTCAAAAAGAAAATTTCAAGGAACAAAAAACTTGCAAAGCTTAATGCTGTCTAATGCTTTAAACAGAAGTATGAAGGCGTCTAGTTCTTCACCCTTTTGTTAAAAAGGCAACACCTACTTAAATGATAATAAGAAAGACCATGCATCATCATGATGTTCTCAAAGAGCAGTTCGACAACATATTCAAGTACAGTAGGTCATCAGTCAGGCACATATAGAATGAAACCGATAGCTTTCTTATTTAAGAGCACATATCTATTTCACTACAACAACAGCAGCATACCCAGTGAACTCCCACTAAGTGAGGTCTGGTGAGGGTAGTACGCTGACCTTACCACTACTACGTGAAGATATAGAGGTAGTTTCAATAAGAGCCTTGACTAAAATGCATCAAACTGAAGTAGAAGAAAAGTAAAAGCATAAAAAGAAATAACTGTTAATAAGAAAAGTCTTGTAAGGTCTACAAGAAAGAAACAATAATAACAGCAAAATTGTGTAATAATCGAAACACAATAAACAAAATATGGCAAGAACTACAAAAGCATAGCTACTACTATGACAGGCACTAACAAGTCTAAGCCTTTGCAAGGCAAGACAACACTCTAACCCTACTTAACCTTCTACTCTTAATACTTGACCCTACTTAACCTTCTACTCTTAATACTTGACCTCCACTCTTTCCAATCTAGAGTATGTCCTGAGCCCTCGGTGATTTGAATTTATGCCAGTTCCTGTCTAATCACCTTTCTCCAATATTTTTTCGACCCATCTCTACCTCTCCGTGTAGTCCCTACAACCAAACTCTCACACCTGTCACTAGGGCATCAATATATCTTCTCTTCACATGCCCAAATCATGTGAGTCTCGCTTCACTCGTCTTGTCCACCACTAAGACCACTCCCACCTTCGTTGACTTGTCAAAATAAACATACTACTCAGGTGACTCTATAGCTACGGGGTTCTGCCAAAACAGCTAAGGTCACTGAGAAATCTCTCCAGCGTACACCCTTCAAAGTAGATCTCTCTCTCAATTCACAGAAGTCTCTCAAAGTTATAACCTTAGGCCTAAGGCAGCTTGATTCTCTTGCAAAAACTTAAATAAGGAGCCACTAATTGAAGAGCAGGAATTTTGTTTCTGCTTACTAACTGAATTTTCCATAAACTACAATAAAACAGCATCAGGATTTGCAAAAGTTACCTCCTTCTGTTCGAGTTTTTTGTCCAACTCCTTAAGTTCCATATCCAATTTTTCTTGAAGGGAAGAATGTTCAAGCTCTTTCTCCTCCACTTCAAACACACCTTTACAGATCAAGTTTCAATCAGATAAGGTCCCTGATAGGGCTTGGACAAAGTGATTACTATTGGAATCAAACAAGATAAAAAAAATGAGTAAAAGGGACAACCCAGAAGACCCACTAAAAGCAGCTATATCAAATGGTTATTTGGCTATCATACATTATTTAATAACTGCTTACCATTTATATCTACACTTCTGATGTCAGAATCCTCTGAACATGAACCCTTCAATAGAAGCTCACCGTAGTCTAACCCAAGATAATCAACAGGTTCACCATGCTTTGAATTACTAGAGTTCTGTGAGTGAAGCAACTCTGCTTCTAGTTCTTGAATTCTGCTTACATACTTCTTCACCAAATCCAAATCCTAGAAGAAAGAGATCTCCAGGAGCAGATCAGAAATTCTGCTAATTTACTAATAATGTGAAATAAGTTTCAGTAGTAATGGAGTCAAACCTGATCAGAGTTGTCTATCTCATTCCAAGGCCTACCATTTTTCGAAGACTCAATCTTCAAGATTAGTCTATCCCTTTCAACCTGTCATATCAGATCCTTATAAGAAATTTCCAGCGTCAAATCATTTTACAATTAATTTTTAAAAAATCACTAGTAAACAAACCTGGGCATCAATAGCACTTTGTGTTAATTGTTCACAGCGAATCTGGCGTTCTTTTACCTCCTTCTGTAGCTCTGCATTGCTTGCTTCAAGCAAAGAAATCTTGTTCTTAAGAATCTGCCCAACAAACATAGAAACTCGAACAGTCAAAGCCTAGCACTGATGTGTCAAAAATCTCTTGCCAAGCACATCCTTCCAGGCCCCTTATCATGTTTCTTTGAAAGGGTTGGTACAGATCGTGCCACTGATCCTCGCAACAGGAAGCTCGCCATCTCTTGTTTTGTCCTAACTTCTGCCTCCGTGACACCTGCCAGAGTAATTCCTCCATGAACAGTATGTAGACCCTCAAGAATAATAGTAGGTATCTCCAATATGTGCAGATAGTCCTATAAATGCTGGAAGTTCAGTCCTTTAGGTGTGTTCAGTATGAAGAAAAATATTTTCTTGGAAAATGCTTTCTAGGAAATATATTATCCTAAAAGCAGACAAATAATACGAGAGGTGGGTGTGGGAGGTAGGGGTGGTGGGGATGGAGGTGAAAATGAGGTGTGTTGGAGGGATATAGAAGGACATACTCAATGTGGAACGCCACTTGTGAAATTCGTTTTCTCTACTTCCACTATAAGGTCATTTCCTCATTCTTAAGGAACTTGTTTTCCTAGGAAAAATGGTTTCCAAAATTTTTGACCAAACAAACATAGGAAAATTAGTAAATATTTTCCTCCATAACAAACACACCCTCAATCACTAAAAGAATATTTTACCTGGAGTTGTTCAAATGGTGCACCAGAATCTCCACGAACATAAAGAAGCTCGGCTTGCAACTGCTCAATTTGACTCCTCATTCTTTGCATTTGGGCTGCCATTGGATCACGGTTGACCTGCAAAAAAGAATAGGTTCAGAAACAAAAATGAAATGTTGATTTTGTTAAGCAAATTTTAACTTACGATAGCCTTGTTCTGAATGTTGCGAGCACGATTTGCATACTTCAAAGTATTTAGGGTCTCTTCTGCATTGGTGTCAGCAGGACTGACACAAGCTGCATTCATTTGAGTTAGAACAACATTACTTACAGCAACAGAAATATAGTGCCAATCTTGTAAATTAAAATAAGGAGTAATTTTACTGCAATTAATAGTAAATAGATACCAATCATAACTGTCTTGCTGTTTCCTCCAAGTGAATCCTGAAACAAATGTATGCACAAATTACTTTAACAGAACATTTACTTCTAATTACTAGCAATTATTTAATATCGGGTTCTCCTGTTTTAAGGAGAATTTCCTTATACAAGTATCAGAGTAAGAATTCTTGTGCTATTTTTCTTTCATTTGGTTTCGTTCCTCTACAGAGTAAAAAAACTTGCACGGCTCTGTATGCAAATGTCCAATTGATTTTGGTCTTCAAATGGACAAGCAGATTGAAGGGTCAGTTACTGACTTATGGCATCCGATGTGATTCAACTTAGTGTATATTACATTATATAATTACATTGCAAAAGGCAATGCGGAAAGCAATCACAACTGATTGTATTATTTAATATTTAAGAAGTCAAAAGCAGAAACCAGTGAATGCTACAGAAGTCCATACCTGTAAGAGACGTGTTAGCTTGCTATCTCTGTATGGGATGTGGGCACCTTCTTTCCGCTTCTTCTCATCACCAAGGGCACTGATTACATTGCCAAGAGCAAGCAATCCCTTGTTGATATGTATGCCTACACCAAAATGCTGAGACGATGAATACTGGATGTGCATATTTTATGTTAGTAGCTGGGAGTAGGAGAAATTATCCATCTAGTCAGTGATTTCTCAACTCAAATGGCAGTGTTACAAAATAAAAACATAGTATCAGTCATCTTTCCAAAAACATAATTGTCATTACCCTCTCGCAAACGCATTTCGTCAGCTCCAGTTCGCTTTGCTCGCTCAGAACCGGCTAGGTCAACCAAATGAAGCTTGGCACATAATATGTCATCACCTTCATCATTCGTTGATCCACTTGAGTAATTGGATATTTTCTTTTGTTCCAATGATATGGTAAAAATGGCATGTGACCGACTGTTGACATAAACAGAAAATAGGTAACCCGGCAACCAGAACCAGAACATGTTATAATAGAAACTTCAGTCTGGTCCATTCAAAATAAACAAAGTCATTCCTAAGGTGATCTATACCTTGACTGACTATTCATCTTTGTGCTTCCAGTGGCTCGTGCCACTGATCCTCGCAACAGGAAGCTCGCCATCTCTTGTTTTGTCCTAACTTCTGCCTCCGTGACACCTGCCAGAGTAATTCCTCCATGAACAGTTTCCCTTATTTGAATGGGAACCCTAGCAGGAGCCCCTGTAGGCTTCGCTGCCCCATCAGCTTTGCAAAAGGCAATTGCATTTTGATCCAACAAATCAAACACTTCTTCTTTAAAAATCTGCAACACAGCATCTCATTTTTATCTTGCAGGGACATATATTGAATGAAATACCAGAGTTCTCTTACCATACCTCAATGAAGGATACCCTGATCAGAAATTCTGTTGACTCCTTCATTGCCTCTGCTCTTGAGAATATAGTATTCATGACCATTGGGATCACTCCACCAGTCTGCTCTTCACCATTATAATTAGTGCCCATTGTATAAGTTTTCCCAGAGCCCGTCTTCAACACACACATAATTCCCAAATGTATATAGTTAGTTTCTTATGTCAAAGCAGTACACATTCAATTCAAGGACATAAACAAGATCAAATAGAGTTATGTAAAAACAGGAAAAGTTCAAGCAAATTAAACCTAGAAAATGACCAAGAAATGAACAAAAATACTGGCACCTTACCTGACCATAAGCAAGCACGGTCCCATTGTAGCCTTGGAACAATGCCTCCACAAGAGGTGCAACACATTCATCAAATATACGTGAGGAAGCATAGCCCCCACTCCCAAATACATAATCAAATGTGAAAACATGTGATCCAATTTGCACCTGTTTGTGGTCAAGAACATCAACAAAAGCCAAATCAATATAGAGATCATACGTCTGATGTGATCAAATATGACTGTTGAACCTCATTAATCCACAACATTGCACAATAAAAACTTACCAATAATTCAACTCTGAACTACTAAAACTTTTGAAATGCAACAAGTGCAATTATTTAAAATTAGTGCACCCAATGAGAAATTACAAGTAAAAACATAAAAGTGCGATACAAAAGAAAATTCCCCAGCTAAAATTAATAAAGTAAGAGAACCTGTGGTTCACCGGGAACTACTGTGATACAATCAGTGCACCCAATGAGAAGCTCAGAAGTAACTAGTGGTCTAATGTTCACAGCAACTCTCACACACTGTGACGTGTCCTTGGCCTCAGAAGTCTCCATTACCACTTGATGTCAATCCTAGAAACCCAATATTAATCAGCCCAAACAATGGCAGCAAAACACATGCTCCTCTAAGAATCACCAATTAAAACAGTCAAAGGTTCAGGTTGGGGTTATCAAACAATATTTTCCGTCTATGTGCAGACAAGTAAGCTAAGAATACAAAAAATAACCAAGATTCTACCTCCATGCTTCTAGACAATCACAAATATGAACCCATGACTACAAATCAAGAAGAAGCATAAATGCTCAATCCAATCTCTAGCAGAATGAAGCAGTTCGCAAGATAGATATAAGGAATAAACAGAAAATACAGCTTGAAGACCACATAATAAATATCAACCAAAACCAAGCTCCTCAAAAAATAAAAATACTGACTGTAACTATCAAAATTTCTAATTGAAGTTTCAAAACCACATTTTCTTATCAAAATCACAAAAATTACAGTAAATAACCAAAATCCTACCTCAATGCATCAAAACAACGACAAAATTAAACTAAAAAATATGGACATCATTCTTTAGATATTCAATCTAGGAGAAAAGGAACCCATTGAGATGAGGAACCAAAGCAAAAAAGTTAATAACAAAACCACATTTTCTTATCAAAATCACAAAAGTTACAGTAAATAACCAAAATTCTACCTCAATGCATCAAAACACCGACAGAATTAAACAAACAAAATATGGACATCATTCAATTAGATATTCAATCTCGGAGAAAAGGAACCCATTGAGATGAGGAATTAAAGCAAAAAGTTAAGTTCGGAGGCACACATCCTCCATTTCCTCAGCTAGGGCTCCAAACACCTCATCGACAACTTTCCTACTACACATTCACCAAATACATAAAAATAAACCATATTCTCTACTAATCACAATTTCAACTCATAAACACAATCAACAATTAGCACAAAAAAACGCTAAATTCCAGATTCAACCTCCGGCAAAAATAAAGCCGCTTAAAAAATTGAGTATTCCAGTTAAAGCTCCACACTAACTACATTTTCCTTTTCTTCAAATCCACAGCACAGTCAACCAAATTCTACCTCCATGAATCAATACAAACAGCAAAAAAATTAAAAATTAAAACGAAATTACCTAGTAAACACAACAGTAACTTTCCGATCAGAGATTCAATCTCCGGTGAAACGAATCCCAATCGGAAGATCGAGATGATGAATTTGTACCTGCTATGAGAGATTTGAGATGCCTGTTGGGGGGTAGGGGGTGGGGGGAGTAAAAGGGGGCGGTATGCTGTTTTCAAAAAAATGTGTAACGGGAAGTGTCGTTTTAAATTGAATTTGTAGAAATGATAGCGCTTTAGGTCCGAATTCAAATTTGTGTGAGTAGTCACGTGCCGTTCGTGTGAGTCGCACTAGAGTGTTTTTTTAAGAATTATTTGAGTTTTGTAATACTCTTTCCTTCTATTTTTAGTTGTTCACTATATTATTTCAGGATATCCAACACTCCCTTCATCCCACATTAGTTGTCGTAGTTTTTATGTTTATAGTCGAACTATGTAGATTTTGACTAACATTGTAAAATATATTTTTTCATGAAAAAATTACTTAGGCGGATCTTTTTTAATAAATAATTACTAATTTTAACGATAACTTTTTATTTATAGCAATATGTAGCAATGATAAATCTACACTTGTATTAAAAGTGAATTATGCATGCAATAGAAATGTATTATAAGTGTTTTAAAATATATTGTGCTTGTTTGGTAAGAAATTGTGGCGATGTATTATAAATGTATGAAAGTATGTAATAGATGTATTATCTATCAATAAAACTTGTATTAGATATATTTTATAAATAGTTTTCTGTCATATGAATTAAAATTGTATTATAAGTGTTCAGTGAAAATAAATTATTATTGTTATAGATAGTAAATATTTTTTTAATCTAGTATATGTATGTAAGTTTCTCTTTTTTCATCATATTGATATGAAAAAAGTTTCAACCAATAATAATTTTCTTATAGTTTTTTAATATTCAAAACTTTATTTTAAAATATCAATTTAATTTAATCTAATTTAACTTAAAAAAATTAATCAAATTGACTTTCGAAAAACACAACATGACAACTAAAATGGGATAGAGGGAGTAATACTTGTTCATTTCATAAAATCAATAAATAATTTATCATTTTGTGTCTATTTTACCCTTGTTATTAAATATTACGAGTAATATTCATATTCATTGTTTAGATGATTTATATTTAATAAAGGTGATTTACTAAAATTATCTTTATTATTTATTATTTCTTAATTCATATGTCAAGTTAATAATGGACAATTATTCTTAAAATGGAGATTTATATAAATTGCTTTGAAACCCTACTATCTTAGTTATAAGGTTGATCATGATGGGAATTAACACAACAATACAATTCCCTACTTGCTTATAAAGAGGATCAAAAACAGCAACTTAAAATAACA
>DF358371.1:83620-93784 GCA_000787875.1 Solanum virginianum
ACTGAACACATCTTCTCTGTTTCAAAGTAAATATCTCTGCCTACAGAGCTCCGATTCAAAAACTGACCGGTAGGAATCAAGTTCAGTGAGTGTAGAACCTACCTGCAAAATTTCAGATCATTCGGACACCGTTTGATACCCCAAACGTCACCTGGAAGATCACTGCGCGCAGAGGTTTTCTGCCTATTTTGCTCTCTGGTTTTTCAGCAGCTTTTTCAATATGTGTGTGTGCTGCCCTTTTTGCTCTCTGACTTGGAGAACTTCTCTGAAATGTAAAGTGCCAACAAGTGAGCTCCAATCAACAAGATCAACCACTTGAGAATTAATGGACATGCGACGTTGAATAAGCTGCGGGTCTTCACATAGGATGTGAGCAGCCCAAAACACCCAACAAGTTTCACAAAGAAAGAAAATATCGGACATAATATGAAACAAATAAATCCTTTTCCCAATTATATGATACACTTTAATTTTTCTGATGTCAAAAACTGTTTGACTACCTTCAAGATTTTAATCAACATCAATTTTCATATCCTTTTTTTCCCGATTAATATCTTGTATTCGCATCAGTCAAATCTCCGAAACGCTGAAATAAGTAGAACAGCTGAACAAATACACAAAATAACAACATAAATACTCTGAGAGTCAAAATTAAGATTTGAGATTTCGCATTATCAATAACAAGATCATAACAGTAAAAAATCCAAACAGAGCAGAGGCAAAAAAGTAACAACTTCAAGAAAAAAATTCTCACATTTTTCAAGCATCTGTGAGCGTATCTAGTAAGGATCCTTGGATTCCTCATGTCTGTGAATCTCCACTCCCTATTGAAGTAAGCTCCCATAGCACTCATGGCCGAGATGAAGCAGTTCTTTTTTTTTCGCTTTTCGCTTCTAAGGTAGGGGAATGCCTACGTAGATTCAACCTTCCCGAGACCCCAATTGTGTGATAACACTAGGCCATATTGTCGTCGTTGTTGTTGGTAGAAAACATAATCAACTAGTATAAACAGGAAATTAATATATTTATTTGTTGGAAGATCATATCCATTTTGCAGTTTGTACACCTCAAACTCCTAATAGTCAGCTATAACAACACTCTGTATCCTAATTAACAATGTCACCTATAGTCTTAGAGACAAGCCACTATTATCCCCTATGTTGACAATGTCACAGGGGTCTGTGGCTCTTATAGGGCCCTTTTTATATGATAACGATAGTTTCTGGCCTGCTTGCACTAGCTTGACTATTCCACCAGGTACTTTCTAACTCTCACTAGCACAATTAGCAGGAGCAAATCGACCCACTAAGGCTTGGGCAGATGAGAAAAGAATCACCTTGCGTTTGTCTCTACTGGAACTTGAATTCTCGATGTTTTGACACTTCTGAAGTTGGTCAGAAACTTCTGAATTCTAACTATCCATCACTCTTTTACCACATTCTTTGGGAAAGAGGGATGTCCTTCTGTTTCTGGAATGGTGATCCACTGTAAAGGCAAACTGACATGTTTTAACCTAAGAAAGCAATAACACAACGTGCAATATAACAACTATCTTTAGCAAGTGATTAAGATTCAATCTTGAGACAAGGTGTCAAAACGAATACACTATAGGCACGTATACAATGAAGTACGTCAAACTTCAGTTTTCATTGGATAAAAATCTTACCTGATAACAAAATCGAGATAGTGTTTGAGAAATGGGGCATCATATTTCTACTTGTGGATGAAGACCTTGAAATCATGATTCTGAATCTCTTCAACTTGTGTTTCCCTGATGACCATGGCTGATTTGACAAGTGATTCTTTGCACGACGTTATCTCAATGGATATTAGAGATGTGATGTCTCCAAAGCGAGAAGGGATTGCCTCAAGATATCGACATCTTCTCAATACCAAGTGTTCAAGGCGAGGGAAGGCATCATCAGAGACCTTCCATTTTTTAAAACAAGGACAATCTACTACTTTCAAAACTTTGAGTTGATGGAACTTGTTACTCGTCAGTTCCCATTCTGCCTTTGAGAAAAATATTGCTACCAGCTTGAGTACCTGAAGGTTTGGAAGCATTGAAATACTTTATTGCAACCAATACATGGTAAAGTTGGACAATGTCAATTTTTTGAGATTTGGTGGAAAGTTGGATGGACAACTTCCGCAAGAATCCATTTGAATACTGAGTGTCTCAAGCTGTGTTAGGGAACTCATTACATGAGATGGATAACCCCAACCAACAACTGAGCATCTCAGTTTTCGAAGGTTAGGTGTTCTCAACATCAATTCTGCATCCCTCACACAACAAAAAGTTGGAGAGGAAAGAGTTATCAAATTGTCAAACTTTGAGTTCTCAAGTAATTCTTCTGCAGCTTTTGAAGTGGAAAAATGAGCTTTGCTATATATCTGCAGATGTCTCAATTTAACCATCTTCAAAAGTGTAAGCGGCAATATCATTGGTTTCACTATCAAAGTTTCTAGGTTCCGAAGATTGACTATGGACGATGTGATTGATTTCTGAGAAGTTCGTGCAGCAAAATACCTCAAGTAAACTAGCTCAGTTGGGAAAGAATCAATTACAATGAACTCCAAATTCAACACTTTCAGAAATCTGAAGTAAACGTGGGAGAAATGGACAATTGAAAAGGAACCTTTGTTTCTAACTTCTCTGAAATGTAAAGTGCCAACAAGTGAGCTCCAATCAACAAGATCAACCACTTGAGAATTAATGGACATGCGACGTTGAATAAGCTGCTTGTGAGAGTAAATAGAAGAAGATGTATCGACATTTTGGTCCCTGTAAATATAGAGATTCGTGAAACTATTAAATCTCAAATACAGATTACTTGATGAATTGATCAAATAATTTAACATTAAATAGTGGGTACATAAATTCATAGCCAATTGTTTCCAGCATTGTTCGCTCTTCTCCATCTTTGTTAGCATACCAGCAACCAGAACAATTGAAAGAGGCAGCCCCCTACACTTGTTTGCTATTTCTTTCCCAACATTTGAAAGGAGCAAGGAGCAGCTTTCTTCACCAAATACTTTCTGTTTTAGTAACCTCCAACTTTCATCATCATTAAGAATACGAAGATGAAAGGGATCACTAACAGATTTAGCATTTTCAGTAACATCGCCATGTTGCGTTGTTATGATAATTCTACTCCCATTATTGGCATCATGGAAACAACATCTTAAATCATCCCAAACACTAGCTTCCCATACATCATCAACAAGGATAAGATATCTTTTCCGCAATAAAATTTTGCGAAGCTGATCTGCTAATACATCCGTAGACAATTTAGTAAGAGTAGGAGACTCACCAATGGCATCACGCAGAATGGAAAGCAAGACATTCCTACGCGAATATTCTTGGGATACACAACATTGTGCACGAATATCAAATCGAGAGACAACTAACTCATCCGAATAAAGTTTCTTGGCCACAGTCGTCTTGCCTGATCCAGGCATTCCAACAACTGAGATAACATCTAGCTGTTTGGTTCCTCTTACTAATTGTTCTCTTAGTTTTTCCATTACATCTTCAAAACCGACAACTTCTTCATCAGTCATCCTTGGATTGTTGGTCAATTCTGATGATATATGAGCAGGGGTGGTATCCAAGGTATCATGTAATACAAAGTCAAAGTTAAAAACTTTCTTTTCCAGAATCATTGCGACCTCTTCCCTGATAAGTATAATCTCCTTTATGATGTCGGAGAGCCAACGAACAAGACACCAGTCAGGAACTCCTTTTCTGATAGAAGCATCAACTATATATTCCACCTCATAAGCTTTGCCATTTAGTAGTGCAGCACAATGTTGAAGCCTTTCATGCTTATTGTAGGGCTCAAAGGTTGCAAGCTCTCAAGTTCTTAATAGTGCAGCAAAATGTTGAAGCCTTTCATGCTTATTGTAGCGCTCTTCCGTCACATCCTTGAGAAAAGGTTGCAAGCTCTCAAGTTCCTTGTCAATAACCTGAAGTTGGTTCTTAACAAAAGAATCATGTGAGTCTGAATAACGGCCTTGGAACTCCTTCAAATTGTCCAGAAGAAAATCAACACAACCTAGTCCATGGAGCCTGGGTAAATTAGATTGAAATGCCTTCCGAATCACGAGGAAGATCACTTCCTTGATATGCTGAATGCTTTTGGGAAAATCAAGAAATAGTCTTTGGTTCACTTCCTCCTGCTCCTCGCTATCATATAACGAGTAAATGAGAAGTCCCACATCAACAATAACAGTATCAATATCTTTGAGATGAAATTCAAGACCCAGTACTGGCAAACGGATCAGACTTGCTCTCAAGAATTTGAGCATCTCTTCAAGGATTGCCATTTGATGATTCAAAAACTCTATTCCACTAAGAATACTAATACTCCGTATCTCCTCCAAGTTGTGTACGAGAGTCTCCACAAAGCCAGCTTCAATCTCAGCTGCACACACATTTTGGATATTGAGAGACAATCCTGATTGCATTCTCCATTTCAAAGCTTGTAAGACATCAACATAGATTTTACGGATGCACGAATAAACAGGCTTAATCCTCATCCGCACGAGATAAGAAAGCAAGAACTTCATCTCACCAGGAACCAAATACTGATTTCTGTTATTCCCATGGCCTGGCATATACAACCAGGCAACCATTGCTGCAAACCCAGCCACTAATAGAACGTGACTAAAGAAAGTACGTACGCTCTGAGGTTCTGCACACCATCTGTTTGATAAAAATCCTACAAGACTCCTCAACAACTTCAGCTCGTTTAAAACCTCCTGTATTTCGCGAGGATAGAGATGATCAATCTCTGATAATTCACTAAGATTCTGTACAACATCATTGATAAATTTCATAACAAATTTGGAATTATCAATCCCATTCTTTTCGTAGAAAATCAGTTGCAATGGAACTCCAGGGAATAAGGAGTAATTAGCTCTGATTTCCAACTTAGTCACCCAAACTTTGTTCTGCAGCATAGAAGTAAGGCGATCGAGATTTTGATAGATTTTTGATGTATCAAATGCGGAATCTTGAAACAGAGCACTAAGTAAATTAATTCGATCTCGTATAGTCTCCGGCATGTAACTACCCCATTTATCTTCAGTTTGCTGCAAGAAATCGAGCGGGTGATGTTTTTCCGAAGACAAATATTCGCCGGAAAACATGTTTCTTGAATTTGCGGGAAAGGGAAGAAGGAGAGCAGCAAACAGCTTTTTTGAGTGGTAGTTATATATATTCCCTCCGTGGTATTACATTGTTTGGATGATAATTTTCAAAAGAACTAGCTATTTATTTTTTATTTTTATTTAATTTTATCTTAATATATTTATTGTTTTCACAATTATGTTACTTATTCTCCTATGTATGAACTTTTGAAGCTTTTTTTTAATCGTTTTGGTCTTTTTTTTCAATCTCACCTTTCAGTCTATTTTTTGAAGTTTGTTTTTTTATGTTGTTTGTATCTATTAGAAATATATTAGCTTCTTTTCCTGCTTGATTCTATGTATTATTAAGTTTTTAAACAAAATATTGATAAATTTAATATTTATATATATTTTTTAAAATTTATAAGTTACGATACAATGTTATATAGTCAAACTAAACAGCAAAATTATTATTAAACAGTAGCAAATCATATAATTTATCTAAATATTATATTATACTATACGGTACGGTATCATACCATATCAAATTATATCATACAGTACCGTATATTATTAAACCATGGCAAACAATCATCTAAACCTCGTAGTACGAATTTTTAAAGTTAAACAATTGAATTGGTACATGCATGAGTTCTAGTACAAAATTTTTAGATATAATTGAAAGAGTTAACTCAAAAACATACTTAAATTATCCCATTATTTGAATTATTACTCAATAGTTAGTGAAATATATCTCAATTAATTTCTGATGATATGTGTATACTCTTTTGTTTAAAGAAAAATAATTTCATCATGTCAAATCAAAATAAACAACTATTAGATGAAAAGTTAAGGTTAAAAAAATAAAACTATCATCATATAATTTATTTCGATCTTGAAAGTTACCATCTTCGTCTCCATCTTATTGATTGTGATCTCGTTTCTACCGTGGCATCAATATCTCCAACTTGAAACATGAGCGTTTAGAGTTTTACAAAAGTTAATTAAATTACATATACAAAAAATTAGTGTATCAACCAATAGAATCGTTATATATGTCAGATGCACGAAGATTTTATGGACAACACACCTAGAAGCATTTCTACACAAACATTTGGTCTAGTAAATATCTAGGTGTGTTTCACTAACTATTGGATTATAATTTAAAGGAGAAAATTCGCAATCTCAATAATTCAGCTATGAAACTCAATAAAGGTAGTGAAATAATTTAAGTGTTTGATCCTTAACTCTATATAAAAACTAAATAAAAGTACTAATAAATCATAATAAGTAGCTAAAATGCATATGAAAAGGTTATGATATAAATCTCAAAATTTTAAAAGCATCATATAAATTGAGTCGGACGAACTAGTTTGTATCTATTATGTATTATTTGAATAAATATAGTGTTAAAACTTAAAATTGTATGGTTTTCCAAGAGATAATAATATTTTTATATTAAAAAGATAGTAGGATAAAATATAAAATGAAATTATATAATAATAAGAAGAGAAAAAAATAAAAATAACAATAACATAATTAGATCAAATCGATTATGATAAAATATATATTTTTTAATTATTACATAACAATTAATCTAACATTACAATAAACAAATCGAAGGAAAAGATATACAATGATCAAAACAATTATACTTAAAGTATCAATATTTATGATATGATACATGAATAAGTAACAACCATCCAAACAAATTAAAAAAAAATTATTGTCTCAACTTTTTGGCAACAATCGAAGTTATCAAAATTACATGTGATTTAAATTTTATGAATTTCAGTTTTGAATTTTAGCATAACATTTTATTTATTGATTCATAACTAATTAAAATTATTGAGTGAGAATAAATTCATTTGACTTATCCTCTATGTCCACCCATATATTTAATTAAAACTCTCTCGAATTAGATTTAGTTATTAAATTTTAGATTTACACTTATTATGAAAATAATTATTGATATAGTAAATTTATTATTTTATTCTTTTAATTGATAAATATTTTAAATATATTTATTCACAAATATATTAATTTAATAATAACAAATTGAAGATATATCTTAATTTGTTAAAAGTAACATATAAAAATAAAAATTAGATTAAAAAAATTTTGAGAACTAAATGTGAATGAAAGAAAAAGAAGTAATAATGGTTTGACTTTTCCTAGACCAAGAGATTGACATCAATACACCGAAAGGTACACCAATAAAACCGACCAATAATGATTGAAATTAAATTACAAAATGATCATTAGATGATATAGCCACCCTTTTGTGGAATTTATTTAGGTTCTATACTTTAGTGGAGTCAAAAGTATAGTATAAAAAATTAAGGGAACATGCTTCCAAGAAACTTACAGAAGGACTCTTTTGATATATTGAATAAGATAGCTCAAGCGGGGCGGGCGACACGGATTGTCCAAATCTTATAAGAAGTTTATTTATCTCATTAATTATTAATATGAGATTTTTCTCATTTTTTAACACTCCATCTTAATGTCCAATGCTTAGCATCTAGTGCGTGGGCAATTCTTAATTTTCAAGGGCCCAGCATTGACTGAGATGGGTGCTGCTCGGATATCATGTATTCATGTAAAATTAGGTCTTGTGCCTAATTCACACCCCAAAAAGCTAGGTCAAAAGGAGGAAGACTATTGCTCTAGTCTTATAAGGAGTCCATCTATTTCATTAACTATCAATGTGAGACTTTTGTCATTCTTCAATAGAATTAAATGACTAGATGGTGAAGTGTAGAGGTGGCAAAATAAACCCAAACATAAGCAACTCGCCCATAATTTTATGGGTTGGGTTCAATATGATATAGAATTGGGATAATTTTTAGCCCAATACAATTTAACTCATTATAAAATAATTCTGAGTTGAGCTTAATAAGATTCTCACTTCAGCCCATGTATAATTTGTTTTGTATGTTCAATGTTAGTCTTAAATTAAGTATGTTAAATTGGGTGGGTCATGACCCAACCAAAATTTTAGCCCATTTGAGCCCAACCCGTTTGAGCCCAAAGTACATTAGCCCGATATTTAACGCAACCCATTTTAACCTCCCGAATTTTAGCCCAACCCGCCCATTTGACACCCCTAGTGAAGTGTGTCAAGATGAAATTAAACTGTGTGGAATATAAGAATTGAGATGACAAATTGGAATAAATACAAGTGATTTTTAGATTATTTTGTCTAAGTAATATTTTTTTCATTTCATAATAAGTGTAATACTTTACAAATTCTAGTGATTCGGCACTACGAATTCGAATTATTCATCATAAGCGTATACGCTTGGACCGGATGGATCCCTTAGTGTAGGAAGTATATCGTATGTGTTTTTGGGTTATGAGGATCCTCTACCATTAATTCGTGTTCAAGTTTTCCTATTGGCTTAAGTTTTTCGCATCAGTTCATACAAGAGTCATCTTTAAACGACCATATCTATCTTAATATTAAGAGTTAGATGAGACATGACCTATCAAATTAAAGATCTGTGAATCTTCTTCTAGCAAAATTTTCACGAGTTCAATTTATGGATAATAAATAGAAGTACGGACGACAATGGTGCTCGTGAAATCAAACTATAGATAGAAATTGATTTTCGACCTGATTTACTATAGACATGGTATGAATATAGTCTATATAAATAGATTGCACATGGTGTGCAAATTTAGCATTTTCGTTTTATTTTAGGCTAAATACAAATAGAGACATCTAAAGTTTGGTACAATGATTTACTTAGACACCTTAATTAAGACATGTTTTAATTAAACACTCAACCTGTTAAGAAATTGTAATATTAAATGATTTTCTTTTGACAAATTAAACAAAAAAAATAAAATTAATGTAATGCTTTCAATGTTGACGTGCCAAAGCAGCAAATTAACTAATTACGTATGACATTTTGAATAAAAAGGAAAACAATATTTTTGAAATTTATTTAATAAATAAAATAAAAAAAAAATAACAGGCAAAAAACACAGCTACTTGAAATGGACACGGAAAAAAAATGAAACTTAAAAAATCACAACTTCTCAAAAAACAAACATGTGTTATAACACAATGACAATATATTAAATTTAAGTAGCAAAGAAAGAAAGAAGATAGTGTAATTCCTTTCAATCTCTCTTTTGTGTGTATTTTTGTGTAGAGGAGAAGGACAATTTATAAGTATATTTAGGAGTACAAATGCCACGGTGATAGTAATTATTGTAGCTGCCATAGTCAATGGAAGAGTGATTTGGAATAGTGAAAATGATCTACACATGAGCATCCATTTTATTTACAACATTTCCCCTTGAATGTCCATATAGATAATATATATATATATATATATATATATATATATATATATATTTTTTTTATTTACAACATTTCCCCTTGAATGTCCATATAGATAATATATATATATATATATATATATATATATATATATAGTTATTCTTAATACGCATTGTCTGTTGCCTCGTTAAAAACCTTAACAGGAAAAATCTTGTGGGACAAATAACTTGGTTAAGAAAAAAAGAGTGCAATGCGTATTTACTCCCCCTAATGAAAATATCACTTAACATTTCAAAGTCGATGCATTTCAATTTTGTATCTCAATTTCTAAAAGGTTTTGATTGACAATACCTTGGTAAACATATCTGTTTTAAATTATCACTTGAACAAACTTGTTGAACACGATCTTCTTTTGAAGATCGTGACTAAAAAAGAACTTTGGTGAAAGTGTTTGTTCTGTCTCCTTTAATGTATCCTCCTTTTAGTTGAGTTGTACATGTTTCATTGTCTTAATACAATATTGTTGGAACATTTCTTCTCAAAGAAAGGTCACATACTCCTTGACTGTGTTGAATTATTGATCTTAACCAAATACATTTTTGACTTGCTTCATGGATGACCATTATTTCTGCATGAGTTAAAGAAGTGGCAACCATAATTTGTTTTGTTGAACGTCATTATATAGTTGTACTGCCACTTGTGAATAAATAGCTTGTCTACGACCGACCTTTATGAGG
>DF358371.1:104170-116423 GCA_000787875.1 Solanum virginianum
AATTTCTTGTAGATATACAATTACAAATGTACATCAACTGCATATATACAAGCACGTCTGTATGACGGTGTTCTCCTGCCTAGTAAAAGGTTGTTTCAACATGCCAAACTTGTCAATGAGAAGAGTCCATGATCTAATCCCCGCGAACCCCAATAGTCCAGCTGCGACATTGAGAGAAGGGATAACACCAGTAGTGAGATTGAGTTTGCAAACAATGAAGTTGAAGACGACGCTGAGGATCAATCCAGTCACCATTGCCCTCAACGTAATTTGTTTGTGCCATGGGGGAACATATTCGTTGTTGAATGCATTCTCTGTTGATGCCACTCCACATTCTTCATCATTCACACTTCTCGCCATTATTAATTAATTATAAGTACTTGAACATACAGAGAAAGTGAAAACTTACGTCTATTTATAGTGTATGGTAAGAGGGAAGACTGAATCCTAAAACAAATACAAGTAGGATTCCTAATTTCACATGGAATGGGAAAAACAATTAAACCTTCTTTTTTTTTAATCTTTTTATCTAACTATATAGTATATAGAATATAGTACAATTAATTACATTATCCTTTTTTCACATGAAATAGGAAATACTGTACAGCTTTATAAGTTATAACAATAGAGAACTTCTATCCTAGAAGGGTAATATTATATTTTTAGCGGATCGAATCAAGAGGACTAGTCATTCAATGAATTTTTTTTTTATTTTATAAAATTTTATTTAGAAATAAAATTTTAATTTAATAAATCAATTGAGTTGGTTAAGCAATTTTATAAATAAAACATTTAACTTTTAAGCTAAAAATCAAAATTAAATAACTTTGAGATAACACAATCTATAATCAAATAATCATCGAAGTCTTCCAGCGAATAAAAGAGAAAATTCCAAACAAACTGTCATTCCCGCCAACGGGCAGAACAGAAGGACTCTTTTTCTTAGCTTCTTTGACAAAAACACCCCTGCGATATTCCCAGTACTCAGCCCATAACTGAAAAATCACGATCCCAACGAGGTGTAATACCACGGAGGTAATATATATAAGAAAAAATAACATAATTAGGCAAACATGTATATGTATTTATATTATACAATTATAGTTTGAAAAAATTATAATTTATAGCTATAGTTAGGATTTTGTTGCTATAGTTAGAGTTTTGTTGCTATTTTCTCTCTCCTCTCTTCCTCTCTCTCGCCTCTTTCCTCTTTCTCTGCAATTTCTTGTAGATATACAATTACAAATGTACACCAACTGCATATATACAATTATTTTAATAGATATACATATACAATTTGTCTCTCTCTGTTCTCGCTCGCCTCTCTCCTCCCTCTCTCATTCTCGCTTGCCATATATATATATATATATATATTACACATATACAATTATTAATTACACATAAAATTTGACAAATATACATATACAGTTCGTCTCTCTCCTTCCTCTCTCGATCTTGCTCGCCTCTCTCCTCCTCTCTAGGTCAAGCAGAGGTTATATTGTGTAATTATGTAAAATATGTCTATTTAACCATATTAAGTTTTAAACGTAGACTATTTATGAAAGTTTAGGTCAAGCCGAGGTTATATTGTGTAATTATGTAAAATATACATATTTAACAATATTAAGTTTTAAACCTAGACTATTTATGAAAGTTTTTCATTTATCAATTAGTGTCAAAATAGAATTTGTAGTCAGAAGGTCCAGTTTTGAAACACTTCATTGTTTTGTTTGTATCACGTACTTATCTTTTACAAACTAAATTTCATAAAGGAAAGGGAAAAGAAAGAGAGAGACAAAAAAGAAAAAACATGGGGAAATCAAAGAGGATATAAATTCCAAATCGGACTTGTACAATAGAGTAATAAATAATTATTGTGAATCACATTAATCTGTTAATTTAAAATGCAGAAAAGAGCCAAAAATATCTTCATATTATAGAAAAAAGTCTATAAACATTCTTCATTTATCTTTTGGTTTAAAAATATCCTTCTATTCTTCTTTTTGGTCTAAAAATACCCCTCCATTCATCTTTTTGGTTCACTTATATCCTTAAAACTAATAACCCGCTCTTTTACTTTTTTTTAACAAAATATTTATCATGTGTCATTTTTTATGGAATAAAATAAGCTTATATTTGTTTCCATAATTTATCTGTAACGCCCCGAGCCAACATCCTAGACATGGCTGCCACTCGGAAACTATTGTTGGTCGTAAATGAACCTGTGACCTAGCTGACTCACTCAACTGAAGACTTTAACATGTATAAAGAAGCTTTATATGATGAACCTAGAAAACATTTAATAAAACTCAAATAATCTCAATTATGCTTTATACAAAATCTAAAAATATCTCTGGATACAAATAGTTATAATGTTTAAAATATCTGAATGAATAGACTGGACTGACTCACTAACTCTGTCCATGAAGCCTCTATTATACTAAAGATAAATGCCGCAACAAGGCCTCGGACTACTTGACTGTAAAATAAATAAACTGGACTAACTAGGTAGAGCTCTTCAAAAGCAAAGAGGTCTCACCAACTGCTGCTGGGAAGCTATCTTACCGAATGTCTGCTATCATGAGTACCTGCATCTGTATAATAAAATGATACAACACCAAAAGATGTCAGTACATGAAATATATCGTATGTAAAATGGCCAAAACAAGAACTCACGATAGGGTGCTCAACTCAAAGACTTAACCCAAAGTAACTCAGTAATAGAAGCAATGCAATTTAAGTAAAACATTTGGTATACTGCATAAAAAATGCAACGTAGGCTATATCTAAAAATAATATACTTTACCTTGAGGAGTTTCTCTAACCGACAACCATCGCTATGAGCATTATGATGATACAAGTCTAGAGATGGCAAATGGGTGGATCGGATCAGATTTAGATGGATTAAGCTAAAATGGATGGATTGTATCCATCTATATAAAATATGGGTAAATATGGATTTTTGGTCAAATATGGTATGGGTAAAAATGGTTCTAATCCACTTTAATCTCTTAAAGCCAAAAAAAAAAAATTAAATCAAAGCTACATTGTTAATGCTCAACCCCTATCACCCCAACCGCTACCCCAACCCCAAATAATTATTTTTGAAAAAATTACTTATTTTTTTCATTAAAAAAAATAAATTTTTTCTACTTCCATACCCCAACACCCACGCACTCCCACCCGATCCCCAACCCTCATTCCCACCCTACCCGCACCTCTTCACCCTCAATTCTTAAATTAAAAAATATTAAAAAAATTCACCCACTCTACCCGCCCCTCACCCGTCCGATACACCCCACCCTATCACCATTTAAAAAAAAATTCATCCTCAAGCCTCACTGGACCACCTGCTCCCAAATATTTTTTTAAAAAAATAAATTTTTTTCACTACCCCCTCCCCTCCATTTCCACAGTACCCTAATACACCTCCCCCCCCCCCCAAATAAAATTTTTTTAAAAAAAAAAAAAAAAAAAAAAAAAACCTTTCAAAAAAAAAAAATATTAAATTTTTTCACCCTCACTCCTAAAAATTTTCTAAAGAAAAATTTAGAAAATCCAAAAGATAAAGTTAATATTTTTAACCTCAATGTCAAGGCCCCCATTCCCACTCCCAAAATTTTTTAATGAGAAATTAAAAAAAAAAATTCTCCCCACCTTTTGTCCCCACCGGAGCCCCTATCCCCAATCTCAATTTTTTTTAAAAGAAAAATTCAATTAACCCCCCCTGCAAACTCCATACCACTACCTTCAATTTTTTCTAAAGAAAAATAAAAAATAAAAATAAATCAAATATTTTCGCCCCCTCCCCCCTTGCCCCCCCCCAACATTTCCATCCTACCCTCCATCCCCTTCCCTCCATTTTTAAGAAAAAAAATTACACACAAAAACTTTTTAGTGCAAATTTTTTTTTTTAATTATGAGGGAGAGATCTATGGGTCTATATAGGTACTCATATTTTATTCATTTTGATCATATTTGTATGAACTCTTAAAACAAATCAGACTATATTGCCTATTTAGAAAATATGGATGATCTATTAAATAAATATGGATCAAATGGACTTCTTTCACCTTATATGGTTGAAATTACCATCCTACCAGAGCCATCCAATACCTTTTCTGGGTAACAGACAAAGCTGAACTTATGGATCCATCTAAACTGGGTCATCTCAGTGACATATGAGGAGTCGTACAATCTGATGCAATCCTATCCTACACAAGTTATATAGTTTATGGTTTCGATCTACTATTACTCTTAACCATATCAGTGCTCAATACTACTTCCAATATATTATCTATATGCTCATAACTTTAATAGTAAAATTATTCAAAAATATTTTTTTTAATTTTTTGGGACTTAGCACAACTTTAGCTTTTCTCAAGGGTGTTCACAGTTAGGATAAAAACGACTCAAATCGAAAAACCTAATTAAATCAATTAAATAAATCGATTTTATTTGGATTTGGTTTGGTTTAGTTTGACTTTAGTTTTCTAAAAACTAATAGTGTTTGGCTTGGTTTAGATATATTCCAAAAAATCAAAGAAATAATCAAATTGAACTGACAAATTATATAAATATATTTTATAATTATACATACACAATATATTACTTATAAAAGTAATTTGGAGATCTTATATACGTTTTTACCAAATTTTATTTTTCTAATATATTTATGAAAGCATAAATGCTCAAGATGAGAACATTTATCTTATTGATTCCATGTATACGTATGAATGTCTATGACAATTCTTGGTAGGATTAAAATGTCACTATCTCTTCCTTCTAGGTCAAAATAGCGATTGAAATTTTATTCATTGTAAACTTAGTTACTGAAAGTTCTATAATATCAGCCTAATTAACTATTTTTCATTTTGAAAGGATTGTTGTCACTTTTTCTCCGTCTTGAATATATTATTGTTTTTATATTTATGTATGATTAATAACCGAACAAAACCAAACCAAATCACAATCGATAATAACAAGCCGTTAAATATATATTATAATTGATTTGATTTGATTTTGAAAATTTAAAAATTGATTAAGTTGATTTGATTTTGATAAATAATCAATTCATGAACACCCCTACAGGACATTAAGACTCATGGTATTATGACTTTCATTTGATGTAAATGTTTGTTTCAGTATTTCGCGAATGGAAATTTGATTATTATTGAAATTGGTCTATTTATCGAGTTGGAGTGTAAGTGTCAAACGACTTAAATAAATTATATGATGAAGAAATTTGAAACTTTATGATACAAAATCTAAAAATTAATGATCAAGTAAAACAACCTGAAGCATATATTTAGGCACAAACAAATGCACAAATTTATCAAGTTATGGTCTGTTGGTTCTTAAAATTTGATTAATTTCATCAAATCTTATTTTTATTTTTTCTGCTAATGCCACCATAGAAAAACTTCCTTCTTTTTCTTTTCTTTGAGAAAGTTTTAATTAAAGGACGTATGTTTTTAAGGCAAAAAGGAATATAAATAAAAAAGAAAATTATCCAAAAATATGCTTACAAGATATTAGATCTGAGATGTAAAGGAGGAGAAATCTCAAACGGACCAAAAAATCAGTGAAGACTAATTTAGTTAGTCGGTGAGAGGGGTACTTTATGGTAAGTATGATTTTTTATGTGAAAATTGTTTTAAAATATTTAATCTGATTATTGAAGGAAAAGGACTTTTCCTTTATTTAGACCGATAGATTTTAGATTATTTTTTTTTGAGTAAGTACGTGGTGGATAAAAAATTAGGATAAGGAAAAAAGAAACAATAAAGGGGAAAGGTGCAAATATACCCATAATTTTGTAATTTAGAGCAGATATAATTTTCTTTAAAAACGTATTACAAATATATTTTTAACTAAAAATACATACACTTTTGACGTCTAACAAAAGGCATGTATTTACCTTTTTTTGGTTAACTAATTGAATTAAAAAACTAGTTCTAAAGTTAATTCCATACAGGAAAGGAAAGGGACAAGACATCCTAGTTACTGTTGAATTCGGTTTAGTGGTACATAACTTGCTCTTAGTTGGTTATAAATATATTCATAGATTTTTCGACTAGACCTAAATAGAATTTTCAATTTTCAATAAAAATACATCTCAATGGCCGTATGGCAGGAAGACATCATGCAGATGATACAAACAAAAGTAAGCATTGGAGACTATGTACGGATGACTGGCGTCTGCAAGTCATGGAGATCAATGCTTGCTCGTCGCAAGCCTGATCATCATCTCGAAGCCCCTTGGCTTTTGCAGCTCAAAAATTGTGCCTACAACCATCATACAGGATTCAACTTCTATAGCTTATCCGAACAGCGTTTTTATTCTTTTAAATTCCCTACTCATATCTTGAATAAATACCCTAAGGTAGCTTACACTGCTACCTTTTGTTGTGCAACTTCTAATGGTTGGCTGGTTATTGTTACTGGACCCATTCATAACCCTGACATGTTCCTTTTCGACCCTATTTCACAAATCGATGTCAAGCTTCCTCCATTGACCACAATACCATTTTCCTCTTCATATTTTCAGGAGCAATGTCAAATATCATTAATGGTCTATATGGTTCATGTGTTTTCAATCTCGGATGATCTCATAATTGCTGTGGTTTTTATGGATGTCACGACTGATGAAGAAATCTTGGCATTCTATAATTGTGGCGTTGGAGTCGCAGAAGAAGAGAGATCGTGGAAAATATTTGATAGATATCGCATGTCTTCATTCTCAAGCCTGATTGTTGCCAGGTGAAGATGAAAATAATCAATATAGCAAAACACAACACCGCTCCTCATATTCGACCTCATGATAATGAGCTCGGTTCTATTGCTTATTCTGGCCTAAAGTATGTGTACTTGGCTAAGTCAATCACAGGGGAGATGCTTATAATTTGGAACAATACAGATCCGTTTCCTGAAGATAAAAATGAGAATTATGAGGATGAGGATTATGAGGATGAGGAGGATTATATACTCGAAGACTATATACTCGATACCTATCATACTAGTAAATTAACAGTTGAGCGATATGAAGGTATCTCTAAAACAAGTAAAGAATTTGAATCTATCACTAGTTTGTATGATCAAGCACTATTTGTGTCACCAAATAGCAACTCTTTCTCTATTCCTGCAAGAATTGACCGCAATGGATGCCAAGCAAATTGCATCTATTTTACTGTTCATGGCCTTGATGTTCTCTACAAGAAAGCTTTAACCCTTTATCGCCAATCGGGTCTTTATTGCATGCAAGAAGGAAGGATCAGACGACCTTTCCCTAATCCACCACTGTGGTTTCAACCACGACTTCGCAATTAAAACTTTCTGTTCATCAATGTTTGTCTTACAATCAATGTTTGTCTTACAATCAATATTTGTCTTACAATCAATATTTTTTCCAATCTTTTTACAATCAATATTTTTGCCGCAATCGCGATAAACGCAGATTGACTCTATATTTGTGTACCCTATTAAGTCTACCTCTACGTCTTACAGCACGGAACCCAATAGAAGGTAAACCAAATAAGATAACAAATGCCCAGTTAACACAGTCTTTATCTCCAAACTGAGCATGGTACAGTATCTGTTGGCTATATAGCACAAGGTACACCATGAACAATGCCAGCACAACGTGTACCTGTCACAAGCATTATTCATTCATCATTAGACAGAGGCAAGTTCAAAATTAGAGTCAAGTTGTTCTCAAAATGACTGTAATTAGTCACATTGTATGCATACAACTTTTTACCTTTAACATCCACTGAGTATCGTTAAACCACATTCTCATTAGAGGCCAAGTTTCAATCAGAACAGCAATGTAGATTTGGCTCCTTTTCCTGAACACGCAGGCTGCAAACCAGAAGCATCCGAAGACAATTGCTAAACCTTGAAAAACGCTAAGGAAAATGCTGGAGAGAAGAAAGCTTTCTGAAGTTAGATATCCTTCAAATAAGGAACACAAAACAACAAGGTGCTAATGCAATATTGCTCAACTTCTCTAATTCATAAGCCAATATATTTCAGAACTGTTTCTATTTTCTAAAGAAGCACATAATTCTGAGACACAATTTGGTAGCTGCGATTCCATTCCAGTTATTTTTGTCAATCAAATTGTTTAGGAGTACAGAAAAATAGCTTATAACCTATTTACATTCTGACACTCGATGCTAGTCATCCATAATCTATGCGTTGCGCAAACTCTCCAATGTGAAACATAACAAATCATGCACAAGAGTCATTATTACAAAATACTAGTAATTTCAACCATTACATCACTTGCAACAATAAAGGAACAGCATTACTTGCTTGCTGCTCTGATTTGAGACTCTGCCAGAATCAGCTTCCCCATGCTTCTCATCAAGAACTCAATATTTTATCCAACACGTTATAAAAAGGGGCCTTCTCCGACAGTTTTTCTCAGAGGTCACAGAAAAAGTTTTCGCATTTGAGAAACGTCCAATATAAGAAGTACTGAAGAAAAAGGCACAAGGCAATTTCAAATCTTACCGTTCATCAATTTCAAAGAAATAGTTGGGTAAACAGCCAATAGAAGTACCCAAGCAAAAGGCAACAAGCATCAAGAGCATGAGGCTATTCGTCTGCACAGACAGAAGATTTACAATATAAGAAGAATAATTCATTACCACTGTCCATGTTGGTGTAAAGTAAAGTCATTGTTCACATACCACTCTCCATGTATAGTAAAGATAGGCTGAACTTGCTGCAAAAAAAAGGACTATGAACATCCCCCATGCTTCCCAGATCAGCCCCTTTTCTTTCCAGATCAAGTGCAAGTGGGATCCAAAAACAGCCATCAACATGGCACAGAAGAGAGTAAGATACACCTATAGTTTCAGCAGAAAACAAATCAATCCTTTAACACCATTCAATCTCTGTCCCAACTTCACAACTTCAACAATTATAAGTTGATTACTTCCATTATCATAATATGTACAAAGTGAATTTAATATCTTTCAAATGCCCTCCTCGAAGCCAAGCCAAGAGGATGTAAGATTCAACTCAAAAACAAGTCTCGTGACCGAATATGGAGCAAGATTTCAATGTCGCACTCGATTCGAAATGCTAAAGAAAAAACCGACTATGATTATCGGCAACATTCCGAGAACCGAAATTCATGAAAGATTCAAAATCTTAATTGTAAAATTCAACTCAAAAACAAGTGTTAGGGAGCAAAATTTCAATAGAGCACTCGATTCAAAATCTCCAATCGTCTTTAATGGCTAAAGAAAAACCTGAGAACCGAAATTCATGAAAAAAAAAACAAGGAAAAACGCAAACTAATCCATGAAACTGTACCATCCTCAAGGTTCTGCGAGCATGCTTGGAAATCGGGGCAGAAATCATCATATCTTCTCTTTCCAGTACCTAATGAAGTAAGCTTTCACAGCATTCATCTCCATTTTTTTCTTTTTGCAGAGAGAAATCGAAAATTGAAAAGTGATGAAAAAGAAGGACTTGGGTTCTGTTTATAGCTTGGCAGAGTTTGTTATCAACATTGACCTTTGCCGTTATTCTTTTCGTATATTTACGGTTTTACCTTTCAGTTATGGGTATAAGGCAGGGTTACTTTCGTCAAATAACAAAAAAGGAAGGATCAAAATGTTGGCGGGAATGGGGACTTGGAAATAAGAAAAGAATTCGGGGTACTTTCGTCAATCAAAAATGTTTTTTAGTCTCATTCTTACTACTTTTTTGGTGTGTGTTTGATATTTGTAGTGCCACTAATAAAATGTAAATTCACATTTCATATTTTTATATATAATTCTTGTCAAATTACCTTATTCATTTACTTTTTTTACCATTCAAATTTGATTCAAATGAAAATAAAGTTTAACTCGTCTTCTATTAATCATAAAATGGGTTTGGATCAATTTTCAATAAAAGAGAGATTAGTTTGAGCAAATTACACCGAGACACACTAAACTTAAAAAATGACAAAAAAAAAGCTCTCATTGTATAGGTATTTATAGTCGATGTATATTTGTGTATCATAATATATATTTAGTGTATAACTCATGAATAAGTAATATACATTGTATAGTAGCGTATACTTTCTATAACTTTTGACAAACTATATTAATCATGTATAGTTTCGCTGATTTGTGCTATTTTTTAGTATAAATTATATACACTTATCAATGTTATACCCCTGGTTCGATATGTGTAATATCAACACGTGTTCTTCGTCCCCAACAATCTCTACTTCCACCAATTCATCAACAAATGCCCAAATTTTACTGTTAGTAGTTGAGAATGATTGTCTTAGCCCTAATCTCCTTTGACAATTTTTTAATTTTTTATTGTGAACAATGGGTTCCATTAAACCAACAAAGTAAAATTGATGCCTCTTATGAAGATTAATAAGTTTGGTAAATGCCTTTTGAGTGTTTACTAACCTAATATTTCATATTAGAGCCTTCATAGGTATCTGGAATTCTTCACTATAGTCCTCTTTGATTGATGAGATGTTGCTTGAAAGTTGTTTTTATCAGATTCAGTATATTATGTTAGCTGGAAAAGATGCATTTTCGTTTCTACTTCTAAATGTTGGATTCCTTTGATTATATGTGTATCTTACTTTCTTCTGTGCCATGTTCACAGTCCTTTCTTTAAATATTCTATTGCAGTAGTTGCTTGTGCATGATAATTTGAATCAAGTTTGATTAGTTAATTATTATGACATATTATTACTTTTACTTAGTTTTCATATAGAGGTAAGTGTCAAACACTTAAATAATCTCACTTTATCGAGTTTAAAGCCGAATAATTGAAAGTGTGAGTTTTTCACTTGAACTATCATCCAATTTGTTTAGAAATACTTCTAGGAAAATACTTCTAGGTGTGTTTGTTCATAAAATCTTGGTGCACCTGACATATATAACAATTCTATTAGTTGATACACTTTTTTTTTTGTCTATATGTTTTAATTACTTCTGTAAAACTCTAAATCCTCCTCTTTCAATTAGGAGATATTGATGCCACGACAGAGATGAGATCACAATCAATAAGATGGATAAGAAGATGGTAAATTTCATGGTTGGAATAAATTATATGATGATAGTTTTATTTTTTTTAATCTTAGTGTTTCATCTACTTGTTGTTTATTTTGATTTGACAAGATGGAATTATTTTCTTTAAACGAAAGAGTGTACACACATCATCAAAAATTAGTCGAGGTACATTTCGCTAACTATTGAGTGATACTTCAGGTATTAAACTAAAAAAAGTGAGATAATTTAAGTATGTTTTTAAGTTAACTCTTTTCAAATATATCTAAAGATTTTGTACTTGTAGTCATGTATAAAGTCAATTGTGTAACTATAAAAATTCGTACTACGAGGATTAGACGATGTTTTGCCATGGTTCAGTAATATTTGGTACTGTATAATGTTAGAACCCGAATTGTGGTGTTTTAGAATGACTACGAAATTTTGGGACCAATGTGTCATTTTTTTGGAAAAATTCGGGACTTATGTGTATTTTTGAAGAGTTTGAGAACTCAAGTTGGAATATTTCATAGAGGTGTGTGTATAAACTTATATATATACACATGTGCACATGTGTGACTTCTTTAATTCTTGGAATAAATTGTTTCTTATTTTTTTTACAAGAAGAAAAAAATCTAGAAGTGATAAGGGTGGCCACTTAGGGTGTCACACTCCTATTGGTACAATTGTGAGAAATGGGACCAAGATTACTTTTACTTTCGCTTTATCTTTACATGTATGTCTATATTGCCTTTCCTTGTACAAGAGTAAGACACCAACACTTAGAAGAAAAAGATAAACTCAAAGCAACACCAAGAACCTTCAAGAGGCTCTCGGGTAAGTCACCTGGAAAGAACCAAAATTTTGTTTTTCAATCCTTCAATTACCTTGGCTTTATCTATATATGTATACCATGTACAAGAGAACCTACACACTTAACCAAATTCCTCTATAAACAACAAATAAAGCCAAGAACAAACCTGTAGCAACTCTCGGGTTGCTACAGTACATGGTGCAAGAATTCGCAAATTTCGATTCTCTTGCTATTTTGATGTTACAAGCCCAATATATTGGGTCCTCCAAGTAGCTGGAAGCGTTGGTTTGTCAAGAAAACACTTTGTAATTCGAATTTGGCGATTTGAAGTTCTTAAAGGGATTTTTGAGGTATGTAATTTTTATCTTGTTTGAGCTAAATTTAAAGGTTGGTTTCGCTGATTTGTGCTATTTTTTAGTAT
>DF358371.1:120948-132102 GCA_000787875.1 Solanum virginianum
GAAATACGTGCTTTGGAGGATAATGGCACGTGGGTCTTATCTGCACTACCACCTGATAAGAGAGCTCTCGGGTGCAAATGGGTGTACAAGATTAAATATCATTCTGATGGGAGTGTTGAGCGCCTCAAGGCACTCCTTGTTATCCTGGGCAATCATCAGGTTGCTGGACTGGATTATGATGAAACTTTTGTCCCGATTGCTAAAATGGTGACGGTACGTGCATTTCTAGCAGTTGCTGCCGCCAGGAATTGGCAGCTCCATCAGATGGATGTCCACAATGCTTTTCTACATGGCGATCTTGATGAAGAGGTATATATGAAATTACCACCTGGTTTTACTCCTCATTCATAGGGTCTTGTTTTTCGTCTCACAAAGTCCCTGTATGGGTTCCGTCAAGCACCCAGGTGTTGGTTTGTCAAGCTTGCTCATGCTTTGAAGAGCTATGGTTTTCATCAGTCTTATTCGGACTATTCTCTTTTTACTTATCTCTGCGAAGTAATACCGAAGGTCATTTTTCTTGGAGACCCCGGTCGAAGACCTGATCAGTAGCAGTGGTTTTACTTATCTTCGTGGCACCATACGTCTTGATGTTCTGGTATATGTTGATGACTTGATTATTTCTGGGAATACGTCTACTGTTATAGCCTCTTTTAAAGCATATTTGAGCTCTTGCTTTCACATGAAGGACCTTGGTGTTCTAAAATATTTCTTGGGAGTCGAAGTGGCTCGGAATGTTGAGGATATTTTTCTCAATCAACGCAAATATGCTCTGGACATTATTGCTGATACAGGTCTTCTTGGAGCCAAATCGGCCACCGTGCCCCTTTCGCCAAATCACTCTCTCGCACTGGCTGATGGGGATCCTCTTCCAGATCCAGAATCTTATCAGTGTTTGGTTGGGCGCCTTATCTATTTGTCTTTCACTAGGCCCGATTTGGCTTATGCAGTTCACACACTTACTCAATTCATGCATGCTCCATGCATCACTCATTGGGCCGCCGCTCTCGGGGTTGTTCGTTATCTCAAAGGTTCTCCGGGTCAAGGTATTCTGCTTCGCTCTCAGTTGCCACCTCTGAACTTAAATGACTTAAAGTCCATCTTCTTGATCTTAGGGTCTCTCACTCTCACTCTATGCAGCTGTTCTGCGATAGTCAATCCGCTCTTCACATTGCTCAGAACTCGGTCTTCCATGAACGTACCAAGCACATTGAAGTGGATTGTCACTATATTCGAGATGCGGTCCACGATCGGACTATCTGCACATCTCACGTCCCTACCACCGAGCAGCTCGCAGATATCTTCACCAAGGCTTTGGGAACTCGCCAATTTCGTTATCTTCTTGGCAAGTTGGGCATTTGTGGTCCGCATGCTCCAACTTGATGGGGGGTGTTAAGCCCAGAAGCCCACCTCATATTTGTATATATGCACCTCTCTTATTTTTGTAATAGACAAGACATTCTATTCCCATTTTTTTGTGGATTTTAGCATATTATGTTAGCTGGAAAAGATGCATTTTCGTTTCTACTTCTAAATGTTGGATTCCCTTGATTATCTTACTTTCTTCTGTGCCATGTTCACAGTCCTTTCTTTAAATATTCTATTGCAGTAGTTGCTTATGCATGATAATTTGAACCAAGTTTGATAAAGCCTTGATCGCGATTCAATCTTGGAAGTTGTTTTTGAATATTTTAAAATTCTTGAAAGTAATTAAATTTGTGTCAGATTTTAGGTTCGTGTGTTTGATCTTTTCTTTCTTTGATTTATAGGTGTAGTTCACTCTCTTTTGCACCTTGATGAGTTCTATTCTTGGATCCTTCTTGCCCTTGTTTTGGAAAGCAGGCGAACTGTTCACATTCTTTTCATAATTGTATTGAGCTTTGGCTTTATGTCCCCACGCAGAATGGTAATCGATCAATAGTGACTTTTCTAATTTTTTTTCTATGATTGATTAGTTTTTTAAATCATTTTTTAGATTTACCATACTGTCTTCCGCATCATGATGAGCTCTGTATCCACATTATTTTTCAATTGGTTCTAAGAAGTGAGGGGACTGCTCACAGTTCGTTTAGTAAGTATCATCCTCTGGTTCATTCTTTGGTTTGGCTTTGCATCCCCACGTACCATGGTGTTGAATCTGTTGATTAATTATTCAAGTCACGACTCGATCTTTTTTCCTGTGATAGGTCTGTTTAACTCTCATCCGCGCCATAATAAGTTCTACTTTTGGATTTTTGTTGCACCTACTCACAATTAGATTCTATTTTTATCTCTTCAATAATTAGTTTATCATCTTTAGAGTTTCCAAAAATTATGTCGCCTATCTCTCCACTTTACACTTGTTATTTAAGATCAACTTCTTCAGCTCTTTAATCTTTATCTGCTTCATTTGATTTCAATGTCTGTCTAAGCCAACAATTGACTTTGATATAGCTGACGTTTGATTAGAGACTTCAATTTCTAACGTATCTCCCTCAATGTTTTCTCCATTAAGGTCATCATTAGTATATATAGTTTCAGATATTAATTCGCGAGGATCTACTTCTTTGATTTCTTTGATAATTGTCATATCATCAGTATAAACATCTTCAAAAGTTTCTTGCTTCATACCGATGACATCAATATCTGCCTTCTCCGTGTGATCAACTGCATTATATCTTGAGTCCTCTATCCAATCTCTTTCAAGATTAATAGAAACCATGACATTCATTTCTCAAGCCTCAGCTAAGAAACACGTTCTCCAATCTTCTTTGCTCTTGTATCGTACATGTTGTAAACTCTTTAAGTTCTAGGTTCGTACATGATGTAGGGATTTAATAGCCCTCATTCTCTTTTCAAAGTCAAACATCTCAATTTTTCGGATATTTAATAATGTATAATCAAAATTAAAAATTTTAAAATCATCCCAATCATCTCCATGCATCACTCATTGGGCCGCCGCTCTCGGGGTTGTTCGTTATCTCAAAGGTTCTCCGGGTCAAGGTATTCTGCTTCGCTCTCAGTGTGACTTGTCCCTCTCAGCCTGGTGTGACTCCGATTGGGCTAGTTGTCCGTTCATTCTCTTTTCAAAGTCAAACATCTCAATTTTTCGGATATTTAATAATGTATAATCAAAATTAAAAATTTTAAAATCATCCCAATCATATCGATTTCTTTGCGGTATCAGTATAGTTTAACTTTTTTAATTTATTATTCTTAAAGTATTACTTCACAATACACTATTATCAAAAATTTTTGTTTGTAATTGTGTATTTGAAGAAAAACTTTAATTTACCAAAAAGTTAAGAATATAAAATCTTCTAATCATGCTATTTGATCTAAAACTTTATATAGAAATGTTAGCATAAAATTTGTCATATATGCTGAGGGAATATTTATCTAGTATCTTTTAATCTAAAACCTACTAAATTAGAGGCCTAGGACCTAGGTTATATTTATATCTAAAAATTCTTATAAATATATTTATATGTTAAATTTAATTTGGAATTTTTTTTACTTTTTTCATAAATTAAAAAGACCGTCCTAATTGTTCGGGATAATTATAGACTTGAATAAAAATTTACGATTTTATTTTAAAAAATGATAAAAAAATCAATTCAGTATGATTAATTTTGATCGATTCGATCAATTTTCATATTCTTTTCACACCCCGCTCGCAATGTCCGGTTTCTCCTTGACCAATGGAAAATAATCGATTCGGAAACAGGTCATATTTATAGTGGGAAAGTTAACAACATGAAGTACGTTTTTCATGTTTGATGTATGAATTGCGTTTGATCAATTTTTTAAAATTGAACTTCTAAATGTTAAATTACGGGTAAAATAAATATAGATATTTGTTTTTACAAATATTACTATCTAAGAAGAGTATGATATTATAAATAAAGAAGATATGTTAAATCTTTTTCATTTATATCAATATAATTAAATCAAAAGAAAAAAATAATACTAAAACATCTTATATAAGTACCAACTGACCCAATATATACAAGACGGATAAAAAATAATAAGAAATACCTAAGTAAACATGATATATACCACTATAAGTTTCATGTTTTGGAAATTAAATTACACTTTAAATAGACAACATTAAATTTTTTTATTATTATTATTTTGAGGAAGCAGTGAGATTATTTTTTATGAATAAAACGAGAAAAGGAAACAGAAATTCCCAAAAAAATTATTCCCAAACTTCTTCCCTTTCCCGCCAACGACCTGAGCGTGGAGATTCTTCTCCTTTTGTTCGTTGACGAAATTACCCCTGCAATATTGCCAAAATTCAGCCCCATAACTGAAAGGTAGAGCCGTAAATATTCCCAAACAGAGTAACGATGAAGGGCAGATTTTGATAACGAACTCTCTCTGCATAACAAACCATAAACATAGCTCACGTTCCTCATTCTTCTTCATCAATTTTCCGATTCCGTTTTCCCTCTGCAACATGAAGTTCTCAGAGATGAAACTCCAGGTCACGAATGCTGTGAGAGCTTACTTTCACAGGAATTGGACAATGGAAGACCTGACGGATTCTGGAATTATTCCCCAACGGGCTTACAACATCTTGACGACGGTACATTCATCCTTACGTTTTCATTTTTCTTCTTCACAAATATGAGAATCATTGTTCTGATTAAAATGTTGATTAGGCTAAATATTGAAATCTTGAGATTGAGGAATCGAGATTTTTCTATTTCGTAATCTCGTTACTGATAACTGCTGCTGGGAATCGATTTATTTTACAGTTTCTTGTAGTTCAAGTAAGAAATAAGGCAACATTCTACTTGCTTTACTTAATTCTTCAGGATTCTCGGAATTACTCTTCTTTTGAACTTGATTATGCCGTTAGTGATAATCTGATAAAACGATTGAAGTAGAGTTTGATATTGAATCCTTGCTCCCTATTCAGACTTGAAATTGAATGGTTCAAAGTGCTTTCAAACTTCACAAAATGTAATTAATTCATTTAAATTTGGACGGAGGGATTAATTTGTTTCATGCAATTTCAGGTTTCAGCATCTTGTGTTTGATCTTTACTTTCTTTGCAAAACCTAGTTACTGGAAAAGAAGCATTTTCACTTCTGCTTCAGAGTATTGGATTTCGCTTTTTTCCTGTGATTGATCCATTTGTTGAAAATATAGGTGTACCTTACTCTCTTCTATGCCATGCTGAGCTTTACTTTTGGATCCTACTTGCATTTGACCTGGGAAGCGGGAGGACCGTTCACAGTCCTTTCTTCTGTTGCAAGTTTACTCTGTCTTTACTTTACATCACCATTGAGAGTGGTAAGTGATCTGTGTCTTGTGGATTTTCTTCCAAGTTGTCGAATTGTTATTGAAGTCGCTTCTTATATCGTAAATCTTCTATCTATGCAGAGGACAAGGGTCTCACTCTTGATGTATGCAGCCTGTACCTCCGGTGCTTCTTTTGGCCTTTTCACCAAATATCTCTTCAAAATTAATCAAGTGTAAGACTCAATAAATGCGCTACATTGTTCAGATATCTTCTGTTGAAGTTTGATATGGCTCATGAATGAGTGAAACTAAGAAACATAACCAAACTATGAATTCAACAGCAGTTACTTTGATCCTTCTACATGCGTAGTTGATTGTCTCTGGTTGTTCTGTGTTCCGTATTGAAAAATATTCTGATAATTTGAAAAATATCTAACTTCAGAAAGCATTCCTTGCTTTCTGTCCAGCCTCATTGGCAGACTTTTGGAAGATTCAACACTTGGCATTGGGATTATCTACTTTGGCTCCTTGTTAACTAGAGAAAGGAGAGTAATCTACTTGGGTTGCCTGAGTTTGTCTTGTTTTCTAATAGTCTACAGCTTTGTTGCTAATGCTTTAGGTAGTCTTGACAGCAACACGGCTCATTGGGTGTTAAAGGTAAGCACTGTGTGCATGCGATGTGATCACACTCATTCTATAACACAGTTCCCAGTGTTAATGAATCATTACTTCTGTCTAATGAAGGAATAGTATGACTGACCTGATGAATACTGCTTGTTGTAGGTATACTCTGTGCAAGCATTGTTCATGGGGTACTTTGTGATATATAGCCAAGAGATACTGTATGATGCTCGCTTAGGAGAAGTTAACTTTGTCAATCGCACACTCACCGCCTTCTTGCATTTACCGGCAATAGTGGTCCATGCTGCAAGACTTTACCTGACTGCGGAAATTGAGAGATACAGACAGTATTAATGCTGATACCTTGGAACTATATACAGAAGAAATCGAGAGTTGATAGCAGATTAAGAACTGTAAATGATGAGAAATATACCTTTGTAGCTACATTTTACTGATTGAATTTGAAATTCGTTTGTTTGAAGCCAAGTGCTTTGCATATTCCTTGGCAAATAATTGTTCCACCTTCCTAGCATTCCCAATTTTTGTAAGAAAATCTGGTAAGCTTTTCTCGTGGTATATCAATTTTCTAAAACCACTTCTCAAAATTTCTTTTTTCAGTTGGTATATTTTGTTTTGTATAAGCACTTTTGGTTAACAAAATACCTTTCAAGACATTTCAATCATTTTAACAGAACTATATACCCTTTTATCAAACACACGCGGACAATTTGTTATCTGTTTCATTTTTTAGAAAAACATTTTCTCCATTCCAAACACAACCAATATACACGTTGACTTTCTTTGAAATGAACTGGAATTCTTTATTATGGGTTTGTTCACGAGTCGAAAATTGAATAAAAGCATGATACACAATGAACTACAGTAGAATAAATGAAGAGTAGAATGTAAACGGGGAACTGTAAATGATGAACAAATATGCCTTTGCGATGACTATATTTCTGATTGAATGAAGAATTCCTAAATCTGAAGCCAAGTGCTTTGCTGTTCCTCCTAGCACTTTCTATTATGTTAAGGCAAACTAATATGATTCTTCTATTTTAAAAAATACTTTGGAGGGTGTTTACACATTTGAAATACAAAAATTACATTAAATTCATAAGAAAAAAATTGTCAGTGAAATAGCTTCAAAGATGCTTTTTTTCTTCTTTTTGTTATTTTGGTTGATATTTTAGGACTTGCATAATTCAAAGAAGTTTAACAATAAATATAATAATACTATTAAAAATTAAACTACTATGACAAATATGTACATATCTTGCTCGCTTCTCTCCTTTCTCTCGGCTCTCCCATTCTCATGTGCCTCTTTCTTCCTTCTAATATATAACTATGAATCGCAATCAAAATTATCTTTTAAAGTTTCCTCGTAATGTGATTCAATTTCTTGGATCCATCTTGACTCCCTACGGCCTACACGAACTTCGAGATTCAATTCGGACTCGAGTCATCATCGATTTTTGTAATTTGATTTCAATTGGCATCTACGATTTCTAACTCTGCACGTACAAAAGTAGACACTTATATTTATATAAAATTGAATAGGAAGACACACATCCATAATGCACATAAGTCGCTACATATGACATAAAATTGTCATGTTAGACAAATATGTCTATTTATTTAATTCTATACAAGTTTAAGTGTCTACCTATACATACTCAAAATTAAAGAATATAGATTTCAGTTAAGACCAAATTAAGGGACATGTTTATGTATTCTACTCACTCTATCCCTTTTTAGTTGTCATGTTGGGTTTTTAGAAAGTCAATTTAGCTAATTTTCTAAGACAAATTAGATTAAATTAATTTGATATTTTAAAAATAAGAATTTTGATATTAAAAAATTATAAGAAAAATATTATTAGTTGCAACTTTTTAAATATTAATATAACAATAATATATTTTAAAATATTAATCAAAATTTATATAGTTTAATTCCAAAAATAAAAATTGTGGCAATTAAAAAGGGAGAGAAGGAGTATTTTTTTTTTCTTATTATATATAGATACTGGGTAACATGCTTGCGCTTCGTGTGGTGGTGAATTTGTTTAATTTTCTTACTTATGATCTTCATTTTTCTCGAGTGAGTGCAGTAATAGGAAAGACTTTTCCTTCAGCCAATCAAATTTAAGTAACATGACATATTGGACCTTAATGAAGTAGGTTTGTCATTTTGATACATGACGTGATTCTATTGGCTTCTTTGCTTGACTTGGTGTACCACGTCATTTGTCACGTGGCACCAAGATATTGGGTTTATTAAATTGGGCTCTATTGTAGCCCAATCAATTAACTTGAATTTTAATTAAATCAGTATTTATTGAACTTAAATAATTAATCAATTATACTTATTCATAACATTTATTTGGACTAATATATTCATGAATTTAATATAATTTGAATCATTTTAAAATTCATATTTAATAAATTTTAAATGATTAGTATGATTTGTTGAGCAGTAAACGAGGTAAGGTGGAGGGATGATTGTCATAACTGTAGTATAAAGAGCATTACAAGTAAATGAAGTATAACAACAAATAAAATGATGACGTAAATACTATACAGTGGAAAAAGAATAATGAGATGATCTGAATAATAGCAAAATAGAGTGAAGTCAATTTTCATATATAATAGCAAGAAAATAAAGAGAGTCCATAAGCAACAACATCAAAGGAAAAAAAAGAAGTCAATTTCTTGGTTGCGAAGAAAAGAGGAGAAAGTGCAGAGTTGATGCGCATACCTCGAGGATGCGGGAAGATGATAGCCCCCTTCTTTGGCTTTTCCCTTAAGTGACAAGTGAAGTGAGGTCATCGATAAGTCTCTCCTTATTCACTCTATAGGGCGGGACTGCAGACCAGCATCGAGCGTGCCTTACCCTCCACGCCGAGGCTTTTTTTCCTGTGGTTTCCAATATTACAATGGCAAGCAAAGAGAGGGTCTCCCTCTTTTCGGGTATAGGTTTTCTCGAGTGATTGAAAAGATTTTAGACTACTAGAGAAAAAAAAGTTATCTAACTCTCATATTCTTAGTACTGTTCGTGCTGAGATAGATCCAAATTTTCCGGAGAGTACTTTTCCGGTGCGATGTAACCAACGTAGGTGGGTTGAAATCTTTTTTTATTATTGATGATATAATATATAATATAATATGAATGAATACCCATTGTGACTAAATATCACTCAATATTAGGAAATTGCGGCGGCCTATATATATGTCAAAAGAGTCAAATTCAATTTTAGGCCCAAATCCATGTTCGTCGGCAATTCAGACCCACTTCATTGTCTGCTCCGGTGGCTGTCGATGTCTTCGTTTCTTGGTTTTCCGGCGTGGTTTCATGGGGCTATTCAGGTGATTCTACTCAAATTCTTTTCCTGGCATGATTTTATTTTCACTACAAGTTCTACTACAACCGATTCGATACTCCCAGATGAAATCATAGCAGAGACTCTCTTAAGGCTTCCCACCAAATCTCTATCGAAATTTATGTGCGTTTCGAAATCATGGCATCAACTAATTTCTAGCCCTCATTTTGCGAAGACCCATCTCAAATTTAACAGAAATTGTCGTAGGGTTCTTTTTCCAGGCATCAATGGAAAATTCAAGTTTTGTTCTCTCCCACACGTCTTTAATAACAAACAACAACAAGTCACTGCTCACATCGATCCTCCTGCTTTATCGGCTTTCGCTGTGGGTTCTGCGAATGGGCTGATTTGTCTGTGCAATCACTCAGGGGAGACGCATATATGGAACCCAACTATTAGGAAGTCAAAGGAATTAGTTGATCCGAAATGGGGTGAGTCTTTCTATACCAAGTATGGTTTTGGATACGATGACTTACATGATGATTACAAAGCTATATTTGTGGATTTTTGTTGTAAGTCTTATGGTGATGATGATAATGTGAGGACTCTGGTCAATATTTACAGTTTGAGGACTGATTCCTGGAAAACAGTACATGACCAGCTTCAGGGCATCTATCTAGTAAATCTTTATGGTAAATTTGTCAACGGGAAGGTTTATTGGGTTGCATCTAATGGTATTCATGATTACAGTGTGCGCAACATCGTTTCTTTTGATGTAGCAGACGAGACATGGGGTAGCTTGGAGCTTCCTGTTTCTGGAGAAGTCAGTTGTGATCTCAAATTGGGAGTAGTGGGAAGTGACCTTTCTCTGTTATATACTTGTCGTATAGGTGATACTACTTCTGATGTCTGGATTTTGAAGGATTGCAGAGTTTGGACAAAATTGTTCACCATTGAATTTCCTCAAAGTGCTGGGCTATATATCTTTTCTCCACCAATTTTAACATTCTGTATGCATATTCGCCAGTCAAACAAGGGCGACATTTTACTTTTGCTTCCGGGATTTGTCATGATATTTGATGGTTCAACCAAAAAACTAGAGCACACTGCTCGTGTTGGGGGATGCAATCCTCCAGAAATCTACGAAGAAAGCATTGTTAATCCCCTAACTATATCTTGTAAGAATTCTGCTTAGTTTAGCTGGTATACTCTTTTGCACTTATATTTCTGTCAATATAGGACTGGACAATGAATATTTATGACTCCATACATCATATTTGTTTGTAGTTCTTGTAAGCATTTCTCCTTTTTATTATACTAGTTTCTAGTCGCGTGTATTGCACCTAGTCCTTTATTGTTAATAATTATAATGTCTGTATTCTAAAGCAATAAATCTTTAACAATATACATGTTTCAAAAGCATTTGTTTGAATTACTGATTGCTCCAAAATATACAAAAGGTATTTTCTCATTGGAGATAGATCCGGATTTCGAAATAAGTTGCTGTGGTATATTACATGACCTTTCACCAATTTTTTGTGAGTGCATGTATATGGTCCTTCCATTATGCACAAACTATGCAGTAATTCTAACTTGTATGTAGCATCATTGAACACGGAGTTACTCATCTTCTAAAAAACTAAATACAATATGCACCAACTGCAATAATTCTATGGCCCAGGTGCCAACCACAATATGCAACAAACTTAATACTCCTTATCGACAAGGCTTATACATAAGAGAAGAGACTGCCTAATTTTAAAACAGATTTGAACCGTAGTGTTATTTTAACAATTAAATTATTACTTAGTAATTTGCAATTTTCTCTCTCCTTCCAGAAGAATGTGGTGTGATGGGTCTATCTTGAAGTATGAAAAGTTCTGTTTTCATTTTCTTTTCTGATCTGGAAGATTTTTGTTCTTTTCTATGTATGGTTGGGCTAATTTGGTGTTGATAGTGTTGAAAAATAGGATGATGTTATACCC
>DF358371.1:138397-158771 GCA_000787875.1 Solanum virginianum
GTTCAGAACTAGAATCAGTGAGTTTAAAATGCTGACCATATAGTAAGCATGCATATTAAGTTCGAGGCAAAAGCAATGATTTATTAGCATGAGAACTGAGTTATAGGATGAGTGTGGTCGCATTTGTATGCTGCTTACCTTTAACATCGCTCGGACTGTGTAGCTGTCAAGGATAAAACAGACATTCATAAACAAGTTTGCGAACATCAGAATACAACAATAAAGCAGGCAACCGAGGTAGATGTCGCTCCTATGCCTTGTTATCAGGGCTCCAAACGAGAACATTGCAATGCCAATTGTTGTACCTGCGAAAAAGCTGGCAATATAGCTGGAGAGCAAGCATGGAATGCTTTCTGAAATTAGATATTGTTCAAAATAAGGAACAAGAGAACAACAAAGGCTATCAACTATGCAACTAAGGGAGCAAAGTAACAGATATTGAATTCATTAAGATGCAATATAATGTAGAAATTAACAGAGCAAGCAAATGTCTTAATCATATCAGGGGTAAATTATCTAAAGTGCACTCTTCGTAATTAGTGCAAATGCAGAACTCTTTCACATTCTGGTCATCATATTACTCAACTTCTCCCATTCATAAGCCAAACATAGTTCAAAATTTGAAACTATATGTCCTATAACATATGCTAGTAGCCAAGAATGCAGAGGCGTTATAACTGTTCAGGATTCCAAAGAAGCACATAATTGTGAGATACATTTTTCTAACTGAAAGTCCAATCAAGTCCCCTAATCCATGAAGGATACAAGTAATTTCAGGGGTATAGGAATCTTAATTACAAGCCATCAATTTAGAAGTCCAAACAATAGTTTATAACCTAACAACAGACCAACATTCTAGCACCCAATGCTAGTCATATTCCTCAATGTTTTTCATCATAAGATAAGCATAATGAGAATTCTGAGTTGTGAAAGCCTAGGTAATCGATCATGCCATTATTGCACAAATTAATATTCAGGCATTCTGGGTTGTCCAAAACCTAGTGGTCCTTATAGCCACTTTTAGCTAACTGCGTGCAAGAATGATACATGTCAAATTCCTCCTCTCCTATACCCTTGTTCTCACAATCCCTTACACCACAGAATCTTACAGAGTAGTCATTCTAATTGAAGATGAAAAACAATACGAGTTTCTACAAGGATACAAAGATTTCCGCTGAGGATTTTGAGTACATCTAATTATTATTGAGGATCAAGAGATCAAGTAGATATGCTAATCAGCAACAAGCCTTTCTCTGTACACAATTGAAGACTACAAAAGTCAGATTCCTGATAATATGATATGGCAAGAAATCAGTAAAAGCAACCATACAAAACTTCAAAAGCAGATATGAACAATGTTTAGCATCGTTTGAGTCTTACTTTTGATGCATTTCGAAGAGATATTTGGTAATAAGGCCAACAGAAGAACCATAGGAAAAGGCAGCAATCATCAACAGTGAGACCCTTAGATTCTGCATAGTCAGAAGATTTATGAAATAAGAAGCGACTTGAAGAATAATTCAACAACTTGGAAGAAATTTACGAGTCATTGATCACATACCACTCTGGATGGTGCAGTAAAGTAAAGACCGAGTGAACTTGCTACCAAACAAAGCACTGTGAACAGCCCTCCCACTTCCCAGAACAAGTGCAAGTAGGATCCAACAGTAGAGCTCAACATAACATTGAAGAAAGTAAAATACACCTATATTATCAGTAAAAACAAATCAATCACAGGAAAAGGGCCCTTCATAGTGTTGGAATCAGAATATGAAATCTGAGAATGCATGTTTTCCAGCTAATTAGGTTATGTAAAGAAAGAAAAGATCAAACAATAGAGGCTGAAATCTGAAATTGCATGAAACAACTTCCAGTTGTTTTATCATGCTCGATTCAAAATTTTACTCCAGCTGTTTATCAGATTATCAGTAACTGCTTAAGCAAGTGCAAAAGAACAGCAAAATACGGCAACACTTTAAAATCCTGAAAATTTCAAGCCGCAAGTAGAACATTTCCTTATTTCTTACTGTTATAAAACAAACCGACTATGATTACCGGCAATATTCCGAGAACTGGAATTCATCAACAGTGAAGATATAAGAAATGAGGATTTAGCATCATCTTCTGATCAGCTATTAGAAAATAACTAAAATCTCGATTTCTCAATTTCTGTATATAACAATTTCTTAAACTACAACATTATTTTGATCGATCAGAACACTAATTCTTAGGTTTAGGATGAATGTACCCCCTTCAAGCTTCTGTGAGAGCGCTTGCTAACTTTTCCAGAATTCATCAGGTCTTGTCTTCTCCAATTCCTATTGAAGTACGATTTCACAGCATTCATCGCCTGGAGTTTCATACAGATATTGAATTCATTAAGATGCAATATAATGTAGAAATTAACAGAGCAAGCAAATGTCTTAATCATATCAGGGGTAAATTATCTAAAGTGCACTCTTCGTAATTAGTGCAAATGCAGAACTCTTTCACATTCTGGTCATCAATGGGAAAGTGATGAAGAAGAAAGAATGAGGGAACCGTGAACTGTTTTTATAGTTTTGCAGAGAAGAGCTCATTACCAACAAATGCCCTTGCCATTACTCTATTTGAGATATTTACGGTTTTACCTTTAGTTATGGGCTGAGCTTTGGGAATAAGACAGGTTAATTTCGTCAAATAATAATTATAAAAAGAATCTCTAGACTCAGATCGTTGGCGGGAAGATTTTCCTTTTCCTCATTTGTTTGTCTTTTTAAATTACTCCTCTGGAAACAATTGTACTATTTCTTACACGTCCTATCAAAAAAGAGTCTTTCACTACTCAAAAGCACAAGCAATGGCTAATCATAATTCATATCAAAGTCTCACAACGTCAAAACTAAATATAAACTTATAAGTTGTGATGAAGATTTCCTCTAATCTATTGGTTTCATGTATTACTACACCGTTGGAATAGAGAACGTTAGAAGATATTTGCCTGAAGTGCTAGTTTATTGTGCATTATGTCGACTCGATTTTTTTCTCTTTCTTCATTTATTAGCAATACTAATTTATGTAAGTTCAAATTCTATTGTTATCCTTTTCGACTCTCGAGTATGAATTCCATTTCATTGTAAAGAAAGTCGACACGTATTTTGGTTGCGTTTGGAATGGAGAAAAATTTTTCCTAAAAAATGAAACAGATAACAAATAGTTCTTGTGTTTACTAAAAAGGTGCATATAAATACTTTCTTTTGGAATGTCTTAAAAGGTATTTGGTTAATCAAAAGTGCTTATGCAAAGCAAAATAGACTAACTGAAAAAAAAAATTGAGAAGTGGTTTTGGAAAATTGATATCAAGAGAAAAGCTTACCAGTTTTTCTATCTAAAATTTTATGCAATTATTTGCCAAGGAACAATTATTTGCCCAGGAATATTCAAAGAACTTGACTTCAGACTAACAAATTTCAAATTCAATCAGTAAAATGTAGCCACTAAGAATAGTTTTCATCATTTACAGTTCCCCATCTGCATTATACCCTATTTATTCTATAGTTCCAAGTGTATCAGCATTAGTTCTGTCTGTGTAGCTCAATTTCTTCACCCAGGAATGGTACTCTTACAGCATGGACCACTATAGCCGGTAAATCGAAGAAGACGTTGATTGTGCGATTGAAAAAGTCAATTTCTCCAAATTGAGCATCGTACAGTATCTCTTGGCTATATACCACAATGTACCCCAAAAAAAATGCAACCACAGTGCATACCTATCACAAGCAGTACACATCAGCAAGTCAGTCATATTAGACAGAAGTAATGATTTATTACCATGGAGACTGTATTATAGGATGTGTGTGAGTACATTGTATGCATACAACCGTTTACCTTTAACATGTAATGAGTTGTGTAGCTGTCAATGAGATCTGAATTACTAGCAACAAACGTGTAGAACATTGGAGCCCAAGTACAAATCAGGCAGCCCGTGTAGATTTCTCTCCTATCCCTCGTAAACAAGGATTCAAAACAGACAAATCCAATGCCAAGTGTTGGACTTGACAAAAGGCCGAAAACATGTCTGGAGAGCAAGCAATGAATGCTTTCTGAAGTTAGATATTTTTTAAAATTATCAGAAATTCTTCAAATAAGGAACACAGAACAACAAGAGAATCCATTACACATACAGAAGAAGCAAAGGAACTGCAATTTAATTCATTAAGATACAACATAATAATGTAGAAATTGAAAGAGCAAGCAAATGTCTTTATCATATTAGAAATGACTTCAGGGAATCAGTGGTAAATTGTTTAAGTGCACTCTTCACAATCTGGTTATCATATTGCTAATTTCTATGTGCTATAACCTATATAGTACTAGCCAAGAATGCACATAATGGCAAGATACAATTTTCTAACTGTAACTTCAGTATAATCGCATAAAGCCATGATAGATATAAGTAATTTCAGGATGTATGAATCTGACATATAAGTCATCAGTTTACAAGTCCAAAAACATTAGCTTATAACCTAACAACAGACCATCATTCTTACACCCAATGCTCATATTGCTCAATATTAACCATCCATAGGCTAAGCATAACACCAATTCTTAACTGTGAAGACCAATAATGCACAAATTTTCAGACATTCCAGGTTCTCCAAAACCTATGTGATCCTAGTAGCCACTTTTACCTATCTGCGTGCAAGAATGATACAAAATGTCAAATTCATCCACTCCAATGCCATTGTTCTCACAAGTTCTTATGAAAGAATTTCCACAAAGTAGGTAGTCATTCTAATTAAAGATGAAAAACTTCTACAAGGATACCAATTTTTCCAGCTAGGATTTCGAGTAATCACAAGTTATATATCAATCAGCAACAAGCCTTTCTATGTACACAGTTGAAGACTATAAAAAGCAGGTTCCTGATAATATGATATGACAAGAAAGCAGTAAAACCAACTATATAAAACTTCAACAGCAGATATCTGAACAATGTTTAGCAACTTTTGGGTCTTACTTTTGATCCATTTCAGGGAAATAGTCCGTAAAAAGGCCAAAAGAAGCACCCAAGTTACAGGCTGCATACATCAAGAGTAAGACCCTCGTCCTCTGCATGGTCAGAAGATTTAAGATATAAGAAGCGACTTCAATAATATTTCAACAACTTGGAAGAAAATCACAAGAAACAGAACACGTACCACTCTCAATGGTGATGTAAAGTCAAGACAAAATAAACTTGCCATAGAAGAAAGAAGTGTGAACAGTCCTCCCGCTTCCCACATCAGGTTAAAGAAGTATCCAAAAACAAAGCTCGACATGGCACAGAAGAGGGTAAGATACACCTATATTGTCAGCAAACTAATCAATCACAGGAGAAAAGGGGAATCCAATACTTGGAAGCACAAGCGAAAATGCATCTTTTCCACCTAACTAGGTTTTGCAAAGAGAGGAAGGACCAAACACAAATCAATCCTTCCATCCAAAATTATATGAAACGAATTCATTCTGGGAAGCTCGAATGCACTTGGCACCATTCATTTTCATTTAAAACTATTCAAAAATAACTTTCAAGACTGAACAGGGAGCAAGGTTTCAATACCAAATTCGACTCGAAATGCTAAAGTGAAGTTGCATGTTACTCCAATCCTTTTGTCAGATAATCACTAACAGCATAAGCAAGTAAAAAAGAAGGGGGGAAATTTACGGTAATACTTGTAAAATATTCAGAAAAATCAAAATTCATCATGAATCCTGAAGAATTAAGTAGAGCAAGTAACAAAGAAGAAAAAAAAATTACGGTAATACTAGTAAAATATTCAGAAAAATCAAATTCATCATGAATTCTGAAGAATTAAGTAAAGTGAATAGAATATTGCCTTATTCCTTACATGATCTTCTGATACATCTATCAGTAACGAGTTTCATCTCTGGATTACACTATTTTTCATAATCTACATTTTAATCAGAACGATGATTCTTACATTTGAGATCAAATATGAAGAAAAACCTTTATCAAGCTTGGGTAAGCGTTTTCAGGAATTTCTCCAGAATCCATCAGGTCTTCCATTGTCCAATTCCTGTTGAAGTAAGCTCTCACAGCATTTGTGACCTGGAGTTTCATCTCTGAGAACGTCATGTTTCTTGTTGCAGAGGGAAAACGGAATCGGAAAATTGATGAAGAAGATTGAGGAACGTGAGCTATGTTTATTGTTTGTTATACAGAGAGAGTTCGTTACCAAAATCTGCCCCTCACCGTTACTCTGTTTGGGAATATTTACGGCTCTACCTTTCAGTTATGGGCTGAGTTTTGGGGATATTGCAAGGGTAATTTCGTCAAAGAAGAAAAGGAGAAAATCTCCAGGCTCAAATAGTTGGCGGGAAAGGGAAGAAGTTTGGGAATAAATTTTTTGGGGAATTTCTGTTTCTTTTTCCCTTTTTATTTATAAAAATTAATCTCACTGCTTCCTCAAAAAAGAAAAAAAAAATTGAATGCTGTCTATTTAAAGTATAATTTAATTTCCAAAATATGAAACTTACAGTGGTATATATCATGTTTACTTGTGTCTTTAATTATTATCTTTTATCATTCTTGTAGATATTGGGTTAGTTGGTACCTCATGTAAAATATAAGTAATGATATAAGGTGTTTTAGTAATTTTTTTTCTTTGATTTAATTATATTGATCCCAGGAAACAGTTTCTCTATTTAGGTAGTGGTAAGGTCTGCGTACATTCTACCCCCGACCCGACTTGTGGGATTTTACTGGGTATGTTGTTGTTATTTAATTATATTGATATGGATTAAAAAAATTTAAAAATAACTTCTTTATTTATAGCAACCTTTCTTAATTTGAGGGAATTTTAAAAGGCAGTTTGGTAATTTTTATGTGATTTCTTCATTTTAATTTATTTTCCTTTATATATATATATATATTGAAATTTTTTTGAAAGACAAGAATCAAATAATTTTCTGTGGTGGAACAAAATATCTCTCATCTCCCCCTCGAATAGATTCGTTTTTTTTTTGTTTCCATAGGAATGTTGTTATGTTGTTTTGAAGGGTGCACTAATCCCTTGAATCCGGTACCAACGGGTATCAACCCCTCCCCCCTCCCCCAAAAACAGTTATTCCCAATAAGACGACTCGGTAACAGATCGCTTTTTCCAAAGCGCGCCCCATTCGTTCTACTCGTAACAATTCAATAAGTTCTTCGAGTGAAAAAATATTAGACATTCCATCTTCTGAAATCAACACTTTTGATGTTATTTGACGTACAATAATTTCTATATGCCTATTATGAATCTGCACCCCCTGGAAGCGATAAACCTGTTGGATTTTATTAACCAAAGAGATTCGACTTTGCGCTATCGTTAGCTCAGTACCAATCAAGAATGCCCAAGGAATTCCAAGAATTCTTGTTATACATTTGTTCCAAACCTTAACCCTCACCAATGTCAGTAATTGATGATTACACAATTCGAACAATTTCGAATTTACCTCTATAATAGTAATAGTTTCAAAGTAGATAAATGATATAAAAAATAAATAGGTTTAAACTACTCTTTCGACGAGTAAAGAATGGATAGTTGTCCAATAAAATAAAAGCATCCACCTCAATTTATACCCATTAGAATTTCATTCAATTAACAATTTCAAAGTATCATAAAAAATAGAAAAAATATTTTTTTCCTGATCAGGTCAATAAAGTCATGAAATTCTTCGTTTTTGATTTTTTTATAAAAAATAAATTTATCTGAACCAATACATGATTTTCTTTTAGTCTTTCTAGGATCGGGTCTTATATTAGAGGGTCTAGGAGTGGTATTACTTCCCAATCCAATTTATGTGATTTCTTCATTTTAATTTATTTTCATTTATGTTTGTGTGTATTTTACATAAATTATGATAATTAACAACCTAAAATATTTTAAAGACATTAAAAATTTAGTTGATTCTTGAAAGCTATCGACACATAAAAATAGCACAAAAGGAAATATAAAGGCATAAAAATTTCAATAGACTCTCATAATTCTATTCGTCACACATAAATTCCGAAATAGAAAGTAACATATATTTTTAAAAGAAATTGTGCTAAAAGCACTATAATTCACCATAATTAACAACTTAAAATATTTAAAAGACATATAAAGCATTTGGTCACTCTCAAAATTTCATGAATGTCGCATAATTTGATATAGAAAAAATAGCATATATTATTTTAAAATGCCCCAAAAAGTAATATTATGCCCCCTTCAATTTTGTTTCTAATTGAAATTGAAATAATAGTAAGATAAAACATATATAAGATTTTTTAAATGAATTGGGCCCATGGATTTCTTAGTTATTGTGCCAATATCTTTAAAAATTTAAAAAGGCAAAACATAAAAAAATACAAAGTTCAAAAATTTAATCACATGACATCCTACATGTTTTAACCATAAAACTAAAAACTAGTTGATGCAACATTGTCCACAAACAGCCAAAACAAAAACCATGAAACAAGCAGCTCACCGTTATTAAGTATTATCACATGGTAAATTTGAATAGTATGTCATAACTTTCCATACTTCTTAATCCTTTAGTTATCAGACTTTTAAATTGCGTTCTTCTTTAAAACAAGCGAGTAGACATAAAATAAAGGAATCTCTTAGAAAAAATTATGTCCAGTTGCTATAAATTAAATTATCACTTCATAAAATTTTACTATATAGTAGTGGGGAGCTACTAGCTAGCAAATAATTGGTCATTTCAATTAACACAAGCTTCAAGATGGAGAGCGCCAAAATGAGAAGAGGGTTGGTGATGCTCATCTTTATTGTACTTTACAGTCACCGTCCGGCTACGGCAGAACAGGTAATCTCATCATACATTATAACAAGTTACCCCTAATATGTTATAGCAGTCTGTGGTGGCACAAACGCAAAGTAAAACTGCATACAATAGACCTTTGTGGCTAGGCCCCGGATCCGGAAGCTTTAGTGTGCCGAGCTTGCTCATTGAAATAAAAAGTTCTAGTAAAATGTAATTATATATACTGATTTTGAATCTTCTGAACACACGACTAGAGGTTGTCCTAGATCTGTAGCTGCAACTTGGACATACCTGGACTATTTCACTGTATTTTTTAGTTATAATTTGTTAACTCTCACCGGCATATGTATCAAGTATCTCTGTCCATTAAAATTTAGTGTACCTATCAATATTGATAAGCAGCAAGTTGAAGCAGCGTGGAGGAGGACGATATCTGACTCCATCGAGAACGGTATCTGTAGCGAGTTCCTGAATTGCGTGAAGAATCCAAGTAGCAGCTGCATAACAGAATGCTGCGATTCATTCAACTTCGAGGCTCCGCCTCTAACAAAATGCATCTGCTGGACGATTGCCCGGAGAATGGATAAACAATCTTTTACAGCTCTGCAAAATTATTGTGGATTCAAAACTCCTCCAAATTGTCCACCTAAGCATGTAAGTAGTCTCCGTCTCAAAATAAATGAATTTTTAGCGTGGAAAAGATTGTTTGTTACCATATTGTGAAATGTGTAGTTACTTCTATGATTGATTAGGAAATCTTTATAAAATTATATGCATTTAAAAGTCTGTAACAGCAAAAGAAACATGAAAATCCATAATTTGCTTGTAATTGATTAGCTCTAGGTAGAGTTATTTAAAATCGAACCGAAATTAATTATTCGAACTGAAAAAAGTTATAGGTTTCTCGATAACGGATTATTAGTTTAACAGTTTTGATAATGGTTTAATTTTTTTTAATTGTGTTATCAATTTTTTTCTTAATGGGTTAACCGATAACCTGATAATAAATTAAATAATTATATTTGTGCTATTTGATATGTAAAGTCCTATTTTTGCCTATCTCAAACTCCCCATTATTCTACAATATGATAGTGTTTGCTTTTGAGCAAAATGTAATTTGCCAACTAATATGTATAGTTCATTCGATTTGTCACCTTGTTTTTAAGTAATTTTCAATAAAGAAAATTTTTTGTCAAATATTAACGGTTAAACCGATAAAGCTCAATAACAGATAAATCAATATCTTAATAATTCTATAACAGTTTATCATATCTATAAACCGATAAACTTCAAAATTGAATCGAGCCAGCCGATATGGAGCCCTTGGTACGCTCTTAATAATCTAGCTCTAGTTTTCGCAAACAATTATATTAATTAACTCTAGGTATCCCTCTAAATTTATGTTATGCAAAAATGTAATTGTAATTAATGCAGGAACTTATCAACGAGCAAGAGGTGATTGAAAGTAGTAACAAGGCCATAGAGAAGAAGGTGCAGCAAGTGAAATGTTGTGCAAAAGACAAAGACAAGATAAAAAATTGCATGTTTAATACAGCCACCATTGACCAATGTTGCCCAACATTTAACATTACGCTTGGCCGTAACTGCGGCTGCTATAATTACGCCGAGGATTTAGACAACCAAATTCTCATCACACTGGAGAGTTACTGTGATGTTACTAATCCATGCAACACTGCTCAAGTAATTAATTAATTAATTCTCTAATTATCATTTTAGAAATTTAATTTCCTAAGCGTATTGACTAACGGTTTTTTTTGGTTGGTTTCAGGTGATGTAGGATGGAATAAATCTTAAATAATATCTCTGTGGTTTTGTTGTATGATGGCTGGTTCCTCTATGTAGCAAACTTTCGTTAGTATGTGTTTGTGGACTCTATGGTAATTATTCTTTTTAATTACTAACGATTTTTTTTAATTATTCTTTAATAATACACGATACAATTAGATATACATTGCTTATAAAAAATATTGACACAAAGATGGAAGTTTTTTGTGAGGTAAAGTTATGTAGTAGATTGATATTTGTCTTTTTTTATAAGAAATTAGAAATACAAAACTTATTTTTAGAGTTAATTGCTATTTTTTAATAATATATGTTAATTGCTATTTTTTAATAATATATTCTTTTAATTTTATGTATTTTATGTTAACTAATTAGCGTGATATATACGTGCAAACATATATATCTGATTTATAGGAACACATTGTTTTCTATTTGAATTAATACGTTTGTATGTATTGTAACTTCACTTGCAATATATACTTAATTAACTTTTGGATCAGTGATCCAGCTTTATTTCATCTCAAAAACGTTGGAGTAAAAGTGGCCCAATTTACAACCCGTCCATTACAAAGTAGTCCAAAGGTCGATTGTTACACCGACCTTGAATGCAATAAAGAGGAAACCCTATTAGTTTTCTAAGTTTGGTTCCCATTTCTACTCTATCAGCTATTCGCCGCTTCTCATGCCTCTGTGGATTCCGACACGGCAGTTCCTCTTCCTCTGCTTCTGGGTCTCTAATTTCCCTCATCTTCTTCTCATGATGCTCTCTATATTCAACTGTCAAAGGTATATCAGGACTCCTCTCACTCGTAGCTGCACAGATCTGCTGCACATTAATAATTGTTTCACTGTTCAAGTGTCGTCTCCGATGGAAATCCTCTTCTGAAGAGTCAAGGCCCCATCTTTATGTTTGATCACTTGTAATATATACTAAATTTGTTTTGTGTAAAATCTTTTATGTGGATGCGATACACGTGCAACACACGTGCAAATACACTAATTCTATATAAAAATTTCATCTATATTATGAGACGTTGTACACTATTTTTATGGTATGGTCTCACTCCAAATCAATTGGTGCTTTTATTTCATGATATTATTCTTCGTGAAAATGTCATGTATCAACTCAACGAGATAGTTAATTTTTAAATATCTATTTGTTATTTATTTTTGGCTTGTACATGATCGTTCGGTGGATGAGATGCAGAGGCAAAGAAGTTCATTGCTTACTGATTTTCTTTCATGCTATTTTCGAAATGCCATTAAATTTCATGTTGAATGAACTTTTGTCAATAATCTTTAAATTCTCTGATGATATGATTATTTTTCTCTTTAAATATACTACTAGCATCTGGAAACGGACAACACACGTGTAATCCATATGAATTTTTATAGATCTGTTAAATCGATCAAAGTTGTATGAAAATATATATGTAATAAGTAACAAAATGTAATAATTACAAATAACTTTTAAAAATATGTCAAAAAAATCAAATAAAGAACGTATTTTAATATTTAATATTAAATTATTTTAAATAACCAACTATAAATTTTGAGTTTTAAATAGTATTATATATATATAAAAGAGCTTAAAGACCAAATCGATCAACTTATATTTTAAATTTATTTTTTCATAATAGTGCAGGTACTCATTCTTTCAAAAAAATTTAGATACGTCTTTCAATATAGTGATGTTTATATCCAACATGTGGAATTATGAATTAATAATCTATATCAACTTGTAGCGTGCTAAGAAAAAGATATGGACTTTCCAATGTACGTGTACCTACTCATTGCTATTGGCAGATAAAATTATGCTAAAAATAAATTGCTTTAACCTGACAACCTATAAATAAATTTTTGGACGCAAATGGATATATCATATTAATTTTTAAGTGTTGCAACTTGTACATCTTTTTCTAAAAGATGGAATATTTCAGAATATTGTCGCATTACCGAGACATAATTATTTCTTTTTTTAAAATTTATTCGTACTCATAGTGCTCACTATTAATTAATAACAGCAATAGTGAGAAAAGTAAGAAACAATTTAATAAATTATATCTCGTGACATAAATATTGAAAAATTAAAAAAAAAAATCTAATTGAATCAAACTATTTAGATTCTTCGATTTTGATTCTTTAATTTTTTAATTTATTATTGTATTTTAAAAAATTAATTCTTCGATTCGGTGTTTGGTGTAAGGGTGTCGTCAAAATTTCGATGCATCGAAGAATCGAATTTTTATTTTAAAAAATTTGGTAAAACTAAATCGAAAAATCAAATGTCCACCCCTACCTCTCTGTTACTTATACTTTTGCATTATCTATATATTTTAAGAGAAAATTACTTTAATGAGACGCTCCTTTAATAATAACCGACAAATACATATACTTTTGCTAACACCTATAACAATTTCGAGACGGACCAAAAATGAGTATATATATATATTTATATCAGGTAATCTATTATTTTCAAGACATGAATCTCACATTTTACCAGACTTATCTATATTATCTGGATGATTTAATAATGTAAAATTTTTTTTACACCAATGGTAATATATATAACTTAAAAAATTCTTCTATAAATACCAGTGCTACTGATCTACCCTTGACATTATATTCTTTTTAAGAGAGATGGCAAGACTTAGCAGAGGGCTGGTTATGGTTATGGTAATAGTGGGTGCAATTCAACTTTGCAGCCACCAGAAGGCGGAGGCAGTACCTATTACTGCCTCCGCCAGGGTCTCCTGGGGAGAACCTTGCAGTGCGGAAGCTAAAGCGAAAATAGAAGGATGTATGAAAGAAGCTGATACTGAAAAGTGCTGCCCTATACTGCACAGCATTATTGATAATAGCTGCCCTTGTTGGAGTCACGCTAGGATTACTAACAGACAACTTTCCAAATTCTATTTCATTAACTGCAATATTCTTCATCCGTTATGCTCAACTGCTCACCAAGTATGTTGCCTTCTTATTCATTGAAATAATTAGCTAATTATAAATTAATTAATCATGATTACATCCTAATGTTGTGGGTTAATTGTTGTTTTTTTCAGGCGATGTGACTAATATGTCGAGATGGAGGAGGATTATGGAATAATGCTAGTGTTTCTTTCTTTTCCCAAGGCTATGTTTTGTCTTTGTCAACGTTAGTTCAGTTCTTAATTTTCTAGTATTATAAGTTGTTTCTATTTTCGTTTTCGTGTATTAGAGTTGCTGAAATTTTATGCATTATATTGAGAGTTGCCAATAGTCCAATACTAAAGAAAAGGCTCATTCCTAGTGTTCAAACCTGAATTAAGACTTTTTGCTTCAACCTTTATTAAAAAAAATTGTGGCTACAATATATTTTGATACCCCTTTATTAAACTTCTAGCTCCGCCACTGATTGAAAATTATTTTTGTTAAATAAATGTGATATAGAGTGCTTAACCACCAGAGGATGTGGTGCAGCAGATGAGACTATTCCTCCCTTGATCAAAGGTCTCGGATTCGAGCTCTGAAAATAGAGAAATCTTTGGTAGGGAGTGCTTCCCCCAAATGGGGCTCTACGCGGCACGAATCTGCATATAGTCGGGTTCTAATGTGGGCACCGGACACTAGGTAAAAAAAAAGAAAGACATAGAAGGTTTAACTTATAGATAGAGTACATCTTCTGTCTCATTTTATATGATACTCACTCCCTTTATTTTTATTTGTCAAAGTTTAACTTGTCACACTTACTAAGAAAACAAATACAGATACAGTAAGTTTATCATTTTATCCCTATTAATTGATAAAATCTCATGTAAATTTACTTATTATACTTTTCAAAGGGCATTAACTCAATGACAATAAATTGATGTTACAATAGAAAAAAAAAAAGTTTATCCTATCTCGATTTGTCAAAAATAATAAGTAAAAGTAAAAATAAAATTAGAATTTTTTTTTATGGAGAGAGTATTATTTGTTGCAACTTTTCTACACAATGTAGTGTCTTTTCAGGTATTACACATGAAACTAAAGAGTTGTGGGCTTTGAAATTAGATACTAAAAGAGCTTTGCCCATCTTTGTTGTCACAAATCCATTGATGTTGATATTTTGGCCTCTTTTACAAATAGAAATTATCATCATCACTTCAAAGTTTATGCTTTGACTGAAATTCAAAAAAAAAGTTAGTTAAGGTTAAATTGGGCCGGAGTAGTCCAGCAAGTTAGCCTAGCCAGCCCTTCCTCTCCAACCCAAGCCCCCTGTGAGTTAAGTGGGTCGGTCCGGTCCAAGCTCAAGCAGGTAGAAGGTATGACATTTCGACTCATTAGATATAATTTGGATTAATTTTGAAGTAAAAATGCCATAAATCATAGTACATTTTCGAGCTATCTATCCGGATTTGTGGAAAAATTCTTGTGATGCCTTAGGACTTGGTCAATACCAGTAGTATATCTTATTGCAACTTGTGTGAAACCTACTACTACCAAACAAATCAAAGAGGTAAATAAGGCTCCTCGCATAGCAATCTATCCTTTTCAGAAAGGTAAACGTTGGTATAAAATATAGATCAAATTACATCGAGAGACACTAAACTTAAAAAATTATTTTAAAAAATAGTCCTCGATGTATAGGTATGTATAGTCAGTGTATATTTGTGTATCATAATGTATATTTAGTGTATAGCTCATGTATAAGTAATATGTATTGTATTGTAATGTATACTTTTTATAATTTTTGACAAATTATATTGTATAGCCATGTATAATTTTGCTGATTTCGAGCTATTTTATGTGAATAAAACATAGGCTACTTTTTTTTATAAACTTTATATATATATATGTGTGTGTAACTACTGATAACGCAACAAACTTTTTTTTTTAAATTTTTCGATGCAAACAACTGGGAGTTCCTTAAACTAAATTAAAGGTGAAGAAAAAATTCAGTTTATTTCTTACAACAATATGCACACAAAATTATCGCTCATGAAAATAAAACAAAAGGTGAACAAAAATAACATCTGAATTAACAACAGGAAATAAAATTAATAACAATTCAAATAAAAGCACTGCCTCTCGCCTAGCACATAAACACAAACAAAGCTCCCAATACAACTGAAACTCCCACCACAAATTTGTTCATGCTGCCAAACACTCCGGTTGCTCCATTAGGCGTTGTAGGGGTAGCCTTCGCGGGTGTATTGGGGGTGCTGGGTGTGGCGGGTGAGTCAGAAGGAGTCGAAGGAGTAGTTGAAGGAGTTGAAGGAGTAGTTGACGGAGTTGATGGAGTAGAGCTATCTTTGACATCAATAGCCAATTTCATGCCAGTTTGACAATGACCAAAAGTAGGACAACTAAAGTACATTGAACCAGCTTTGGACAGTTTGATTGTGGTTTTTCCATCACTGTATGACTCGATGGCGTTGGCGGTGTTGCAGTTGTCATAATCATCTTTGCTTATGACATCTACTCCGTGGCTTCCACCATAGTTGAACTCTGATCATTCATCATGAAAATTCAATTTTTAGTCTAAAAGAAATAACAATGACAAATTCAGAAATTAAACTTGGTTAATTACAATTAGGCAAGATAAAGATGAAGTATATGGAAAACAAACAATTATCTTGTTGATTCTATGTATGCATAGTTTGTCTCCTCACAAGTCAACTTTTGACGTGTTTCTGAAAGGATATCGTTCCATCCTTATCAGAAGTCTTAGGTTCAAGTCCTAGGAACGAAGTACTTCTAAAAAAGGAGAATCTTCGTCTTTTAATGAGTCTACTCATCGTGAATCTATATTAGTTAAGGCAATTGGAGTTCAGATATTGAATAATTACGGTAAAGATAAAGATCCAGCTGCACTCTTCTAGTATTGCATTGTGCACATATTTCGTCGATACTTAACAGAGGATACTCTGTCTTTCCACCCATAAATCTCTATTTCTCAAATGCCAATGAATTATATCTGTTCTCTAAGATTAGATTCTTTAACAAATATAATACTCCCTTCGTCCCATTTTATGTGGTACCCTTTAACTTGGCACAGTATTTAAGAGAGAAGTAAGACTTTTGAAACTTCTAGTCTAAAATCATTCTGAGATATTTGTATTGTTGAGAATCATTTCATTAAGGGTAAAATGAAAATTTTAAGGTTAAATTGTTTCCAATTGGAGAAGGTGACATTCTTTTTGGGACGGACCAAAAAGGAAAAACTAGCAACGTCACAGGAGTAATAGCTTTTGGAAATATGTCTAATGCTACAGAAATATGGTTAGGATAGGTTGATCTAAGTCTTGAATTCAAGTCTTAGAAGTGAAAAGCATTACGATAAGGAACAATTTATCTATTTAATGAAGCCACCTAACACAAATCCAAATTAATCGAACCTATACATTACAAATATATTAAATGCGTAAAAATGAAAATTGATACAAGTACAAAGACTAACCAAGGGTGTCACCAACGAGAAAGGTTTCACCAGCAGCCCAAGTGGTGTAATCGCCGGACTGGCTCCACCCTCCGCTGCCTCCTACGACGTGGTTGGCGGCAAAAGCCACCGGAGAGGCAACAAGAAGAAAGAGGAGAGTTGCTACAGCTGACACTGCCATTACTTAAATTAGATTAATAAAATTTCTTTCAAAGTTAACAAAGAAAATTGATGTTAAAAGAGTAAAGAAAGAGAGTTGCACACATTTGGCAAATGATGTATGACTTACTTATATAGAGTGTTTAAGCTTGTGAAAACTTTTAATGTCATATAGTTTTAATTATAGAAGTTACCTTTAAAAATTAAAAAATATATAATAAGAAATAAAATTCCATAGTTTTATTGCTTGTGAGATAATATTAAACAGGGGATTTGGTGTTGTTGTAATTTCCCATGTCTACCTAATATATAAGCAAATCATATTTGAATGTCTTTCTCTTTACTTTTTGCTGACTTTGTGGCATGTCCCCTTGGAACTTAAGCTTTGCTATTACTTGCCTTTCTCGCAAAATAAATAAAACTTTGATTTAATTAATAATCTGATTCACAAAATCGGAGTAAAATTGGATCGTCAGCGTAACCCCACATCCTAAAAGTAAGCTCAAAGAGAGAAGAATTGTTCAAGTCTTATAAAAAATTCACTTACCACACTAACCATTAATGTGATACTTTTGTCATTCTTCAACAATTACAGCAGACATATTTATTGGCCTAAAGTCAAAATTGGATAGAGCCTAAGCGATTACAAAAAATTTATATAGTATACTCTTCTAATTCTGAGATGCAAATTGTTAATAACTTTTACGACCCATGAAAGAGGTTACAGGTTGTGGTCCTCTCTCGTGAAAAATAGATCAAAATTTGAATTTTTGGATCTCACTTTACAACTTGTCGGACGGACCATGGAACAAGTTACGAGTCGTGTTCCCTCTTGTAGAATTTAGACCAAAATTATGGATTTCTGGATCTCATTCTACGACTTGTCAGATGGGCCGTGGAACAGGTTACGGTCGTGTTCCTTCTTGTAGAATCCCTTTTATACTTAGCCAAAAATTTTGAACTCTGAAACACTTCTTACGACTTGATCCACGGGCCGCTCCAGACCACGGCTCATAATCCCTCTCGTAGAATCGAATTTGAGGACCTGTTTCACTTTTAAAATTTTTGGGATGTTACAATAATTTTATAATAAATAATTTATTATAATAATTAGTATTTAATTAATAATTAATATAACCAATTTATTTAATCTTTCTTGACATATAATATGTCAAACTTCTTCTAATAATTTTTCCCTTTATACAAAAGTCTACTTTTTATAGTTATTCTCTAAATAACTAATACGGGACTAGATTAGCTATGGTATTATTTACCCACGACTTTTCATATTTTTAGGGAATCGGCGCCACCCAATATGTAATAAATTTATTATATCATGCAAAGAGTAGGTTTTGGCAAAACAAATAAAAATACTTTGTTAATGTATTGATCTGAGAAAATGATTGTCACGTATTTGACTTTAGACCAATCAATATAATTAATTTTATTGTGTTGGTTGGGTTTGTTACTTGTTAGGCCATGCATTAGTTGTCCTCTAATCCAATCACAGATAAATGCTGTTTTAATTAGTCAAATGAACAGTTATGCATTTTTTTTTTTTAAAAAAAAAACAGAACCTTTTTCCTGTTCTAATAATTGTTGTTTTTTTTTTTGGTACTACAATATTTTTCTGGTTAGTGCCAACCAAGCCAAACTCACGACGTATAATACCTTATTGGGTCAGCTTCCAGAATATGGATTAGTTATAATTACAAAAACTTTCCGTAATAAATAATTTCGTGTATAAGTTGTGCTCAATTTAAAATAGTAATCAATTTCTGACCATTCAACTAATGTTAGTTCTAAATATATCTTGACTTATTAACTCTAGAAAAAAATAAATATATATAGAGAGAGCTGTAAAATTATTTAATATGTTTTTTACTTTATCAATCGTTAAAGCAAAATGACTGAATGGAAATCTTGTATTATAATTTCCTAGGGAGAACTAGAATACCAAAATATTAGAAATGAATCGATAAATATTTTTACTATTATAGAGGAGCGTATCTGCTTAATTTTATTATATCATTTTTTTTATTATTTCTTCAATTGATGTAACTATGAACTTAGGATATTGCCCCTAATTAATTACTTCTTCTTAAAGATAGTTGCCGATTAACGTATCTGCTTCAACTACTTGATTTTGCTATGTCGTTTCCATTTATTATTTACTCTGCATCTTCAGCTATGAATTTGCAGTATTGCCCCAAATAAATCTTTTTAAGGCAGCTGCCTATTGACGATAAATTTACTATATTACCCCTAATTAATTACTTCTTCTTAAAAGGCAGTTGTTGGTTAACGTGTCTGCTTCAGCTACTTGATTTTGCTACGTCGTTTCTATTAATTATTTACTCTGCTGCTTCGACTATGAATTTGCAATATTGCCCTAAATAATTTTTTTTAAGGCAGTTGCCTATTGACGATGAATTTACAATATTATCCCTAATTAATTACTTCTTCTTAAAAGACAGTTACCCATTAACGTGTTTACTTTAGCTACTTAATTTTGCTACGCCGTTTCTATTAATTATTTACTCTGCTGCTTCAGCTATTACTTTGCAATATTACCCCAAATAAATTTTTCTTAGGCAACTGCATATTGACATGCCTACTTCAGCTGGCTGATTTTACAATATTACCCCTAATAAATCAATTCTCCAGTTGCTTCAACTATTAACAATTTAAAATATTGAAAAAGTAAATACAAATTTTGATTGACTCTCAAAATTTTTTATATGTGCAACAGAAAGTGGAACAAAATAAGTAACATATATTATTTAAAAATAACATAAATGTGCTATAAATTGCAATAATTAACAGCTTAAAAATTTTAAATGTATGCATAGAAATTCTATCAGTATCACATAAATCGAGATAAAAAAATATATATTGGACGAGTGCTAGCACGGACTCCAATACCTAGTTGTTTAATATAGACGTATATCCCAACGAACATGGAAATGAGTTGATTTCGATTGGAATATTCTTCTTATTGAAAAGTTGGAGCAGTTGAGAAAGTTTTTAAAAAAATTGGCTTTAGTTTAATGATTGATGATGAAGAAAAAAAATTGTAACATCCAAAGTTCAACGGAATTAACGTAGCCGAATACAAATATAAAGAGTGTAAATTTCTTAAAGAAATAAATTATTAGGCATAAAATGATGTAACGATTGTCAAATTAGGCTTTCCCATCTTATTAAATATCGAGGTGC
>DF358371.1:165029-184229 GCA_000787875.1 Solanum virginianum
CAAATCCCCCATGTTACAAGTAAGTCTTGCATTTTTAGTGAATATATTAGCTGAAATATTTCTAATATACATATATTCTCAATGTTCAAGAAGAATATAATTTCAAAAGCCTAAAGCTAGCTCATCATGCAGGGAGAAAATGGGAAATTACACAAAGGCAGTACAAAAGTTGCAAGAGCAACTCATGGAAGTAATATTTGAGAGTTTAGGCCTAAGCTCTAATTACTTACATGAAGACATTGCAGAAGGCTCCCAGGTCATTGCCGTTAATTGTTATCCAGCATGTCCTGAGCCGGATCTTGCACTAGGCTTGCCACCCCACACAGATTATTCTTTGCTGTCCATCATTCTTCAAAATCATCAGGGCTTGCAAGTCATGGATCAAGATGAAAAGTGGCATTCAGTTCCAGTCACTGAAGGAGCCCTCATTGCTATGGTGGGAGATCACATGGAAGTATTGAGCAATGGTCGATACAAAGGAGTTGTACACCGAGCAACAGTTAACTCAGAGAAAAAGCGCCTTTCCATTGCCAGCCTTCACAGTCTAGCTTTAGGCAAAAAAGTTAGACCTGCCCAAGCACTTGTCGATGAACAACATATCTTGTCCTATAAGGAAGGAGGATTCAGTGATTTCCTTGACTTCATATCTGGAGAAGATATTGTGCAAGTAAAGTACATAGATAAATTAAAAATAAATCCATGATGATTATATATAGCCCATGGACAGTGGAGCAGGCCATGCTAAAATTCTCAGTGTTACACTCTTCAAACTCCATTTCGTGCAAGATAATCTGTGTTAAAATCCTAAGGTGTAAAACCAGTAGCTAGCTTTTGTACGTACTTTGTGCTAATATCTAGTGGTGGGCGTTCAGTTCTTTGTTTTTGGTTCTTCACTAGTGCATACCGGAGACCGAACAGAACTAGTTTGGTTTGGTTCAGTTTTTGCTAATTTGGTTTGGTTCTTCGGTATGCACTCAATAAGTACTTCTTACTCCAAACCCAAGGTCGCTAAATTTGGGGTTGAAAAGAAATTGATTTTTTTTTTCCCTGCATTCGATCTTCACTAGCAGTATCCAACTTTTGCTCTTCTTATTCTTTATTGTTTCTATTTTTGTGAATAAGATTGAACGTGTCAACAACTCTCTTGTTTAAAGTATCCATTTAATATTGATAATACTTTGTTCTTAGATACATCTCTCTTGAGTGATGACTGATACATTTAAATTAAGATTAGAAGTTGAATTTGAGGGAAGAAAAAATCTTTAAGTGAGCTTGTACAAAATACCATCAAAATGTTTATAAACATGGACAAGTATAATATGGGGAATATATGCCTAAAAATCTGGTGCACTGAAAGGCCACTGCAGCATTCTACACTAAAGCTCCACAAGAATTTGGTTTTTCAGTGAAGGACCCGAAAACCAAGAATCGAACACTGAGTGTTAAGAAAGTTAATACCGAAAACCGAATTATTTGGTCCAGTCTGATTTTTCAGTTATTATGCCTTTCCCTACTAATATCATTTGTGAGAGGCTCTCCAGCCTTCATGCTAGGAGGATTTACTGTGAATACGAATTTAAATTGGCCTGAAAATTTCACTTTTTTCTAGAGTTGAACTCCGGAAAACACGTTTGGCCTTAAAATTCTGGAATTCAACTTGAAATTGAATACCAGAATTTTCAAGATTTTGAAAAAGCAGCAAAAAAGTGTTTCCATTTAAAATTACTCATAAAAAAAGTTTAAAACAATTCCAAATTGTATTAATGGCCGAACACAAGCAATTTTCAAATATAATTTTTCATTTTTAAAACAAAAACTACTTTTTTCTAATTTTTCAATGAAACATGGCCAAACGCCCATCCATAAATTTTATATCTTGGTATAGCAGGACTTGAACCTGCGACCATTAGGAAGAATCATCAGGGCCGTGAAAAAGCCCAATGTTTTACCAACTGAACTACTAATTAACACAACTATAACACATCATCAGGATCTTCAATAAATCCAGTGATTTACCTCGGTTAGCTAACATTGTAGACTTCAGCAGCTAGCAACTGGAACACTCAAATTATTTCAAAATTAGATTTATGTTCTAACATCCACCACATCTAGTCTAGTTTAAGCCAAACGTAGTTCATACCACAAGTCTACATTCATCACTAATAGACACAGTTACGGGGAGCATGTGCTGCCACACCTGGTAACATTTTGATGGTAAATTGACACTTACAAGAATTAGTTAAGGTCTTAAACAAATTAGACCTGCAAAGAACATTATATTGATTTACAACCGCAACCATATACATCAAAAAGCACCTTCCAACAATACATTTCTAAATATAGCACAGCACTAGCCAGCATAACAACTGCTCTGATATTAATATTATCATTTTTTTTAAAATATAGCACAGCACTAGCCAGAAGTTGTCATTGTAAGCTAACAGGGAAGCATGCCTTCAAACTCAAGTTCATGACTGAGGTAAGGCTCACATATGATCTTGCTTATGTTCAGACATCCAAGCTGTTTTCCCTCGAACACTATCCACTCATTTCAAATCTCCTTCAAACCAACTTGAAATCAAGGAATAAATTTTCAGGCATATACACATGAATTTCTTTAAATTTAATTGGTTATTTTACATAGTATTTACAACTTGGCGAAGTTGCAATGTTTTACATTTCCAAAAGGTTATATCTATGCACATTCAGAATCAATTGTGAATATACAAACATGTGCCCTTTGTTTGTCTTAATAGTTCTATTTACTTCCAATTAATTCCTTATATCAGCACATTACATGTATGTTTTAGTCATCATTAGTTCATAATTCTAGCTGATAATTTCATCATAGAGTGACAGATCATCTCCTTAGAAAATAAGCAGGACATATCCCTTTTTTGGTGCAAATTAGACGACTCATCACTGTTTAATCTCAACTACCCTCTTCTGTCCAGTGTTAGAGAATTTCCAAAGAGAAGAACAAAAGCCTAAAAACTTCGATAATTGGATGAACACAACCGCAAATTAATCTTGTTTCAACTTTCAAGTGAGTTAACTATCCATTTTCCTCCTTGATCTAACTAAGAATTTCTAATTTCATCAGCTATTGAAGCCATATTTCTAATAAATTCAGTTTATGATGCAATTTTCAGTGCATTAAACAACATTATCCCAACTTATATTCAGTACTATAACAAATCTTCTCAATAACTATGAAAAACAAAAAATCAAAATTGCAGATATACATGAATCTCACTATAATTAGTAAATTACACACAAAAAGAAAATCTAAAAAAAATCATCAAAACTACAGAAACTCTCCCCTGATTCGAGCCAAAAAAAGCGCGGGAAAAAAAACTTACGGAGAAAATTGAAAATAGATTCAAACAATTAGCCTTTCTGACGTCTTTGATCTTCCCCACCGCCTAAGCCTCTTCTTCATCGCAGTTCCCTCCCCTAAGCCTCTTCTTCATCCCAGTTCCCTCCTTACTCCTTTTCATTTTTATATTTTTTTCTGATTTTTATTTTTCAACGAAGTGGTTTTTTTCGTGGACGAAGGACTAATTTCCTGTTCCGCGGGTTTACCGTATGTCTTTTTTCGTTTAGGCCACATGTTAGCCACGTGTCTGTATCAGCGGCTCACAATTTATAGACTCTTTTTTTTTTCATCCATTGTCTGGAATCCAATATTCCGGATTCGTGCTGCTTAGTTTTTGTTTGCAAAGACTCAAAAACTTTTTTTTAAAAAAAAATTGTGGTTCAAATATTTTCTTTTAAAAGGGAAAAAATATTTCTAATCTTTTTTTTATAAAAAAAAAAAAAAACGCCACCTTATAGACATTTATAGAAATATTTCACTAAAAAGTAACTTCACTTTGGATTGCATTATCTTACGATCAATGTGATTCGATTAAGTTTGATCCTCTAGCTAGAAAAAGAAGAAATTGTTATAAACTTGATCATATGCTATACTTGAAATAATTAACTCATTTTATCTAAAAATAATAATTATATTTTTTCAAATAAATGCTCCAACTAGTTTTAGTCGCACTTTATTCAACAATTTTTTGTTGAAAAACATATATTTCATGTATTATATCATTAATTATGGAATTAAAAGAGGAAAAAGTCCATCAATGATTTTTTTAAAAAACAAAAAGGTATAATATGAAGGAAAAAAAGAAATATGTCATAACATAATGAAATATGCTATGTGCTAGTTGATAAAGGTTTGTAACATAAAACATTTTAAATTGAAACTATAAGAATAAATATTTAACACAACTAAAGTTCTTAAAACACCCAACTAAAGTTCTTAAAACACCCTTATTAAGTGTTATCTCTGTCTCATTTTATGTGATACCTTTTTCTTTTTGTTCCGTCTCAAAAAGAATGTCACTTGACTTTACAACAACAACAACAATATACTCAGTGAAATCCCACAAGTGGGGTCTGGAGAGGGTAGAATGTACGCAAACCTTACCACTACCTCATAGAAGTAGAGAGGTTGTTTCATGGGAACCCTCATCTCAAAACCCATAAGCAGAAAGGACTAGATATGACAAAAAGGAAAGGAAAGGGAATAGAAGGAGCGACTAATAATGAAAACAATTTAACTTTAAAATTCTCTTTTTACCCTTAATAAGATGATTCTCAACTACACAAATATTTAAGAATGACTTTAGATCACAAATTTAAAAAATATTTATTTTTTTCTCAAACACTATATCAAGTTAAAAAGTGTCACATAAAATAACACGAAGAAAGTATTAAAAAATATCTGAAAAACAAAGTGACAATTGGAGTGTGCAAGCACAAGCAGTGGACATGTTTGTATGGAAGCTTTTCCTGGAGTGAGCTGTTGACAAGTGGGAATGGCACTTAAATCCAAAATAGATACTTCTTATGCTTATCCTGAAAAACTGTCAAATTCAAAATACACAAGAATATTCACATATATACAATGTGAATATGAATATCCACATATATCCTATAGTATTTTATACCATGTGAATCACACTAGTTAAAGCATTATTTTAATCAGTGAACTGAGATATATATACCTCCGGAAATTTCAAGGGTATAATGGTAAATAAATATCTTATTTTAAAAAATTATATGAATATTTAATATGACAAATCAATCCAAAGTAATAATTCATGTATTTTAATTCTTCTATGCATATCACATATGCATGCCTTACTAATACGCATACATAATTCTAACTAACATCAAAAACCGAATATTTGTAAATATAACTGATCCTCGAATAACTCTTATGAATAACCACAGTAAAAAAGCATAATTTTTAATTTATTTATATTAATTGTTTTAAAAATGAGCACATGCTACTTAATATGAGATAAATGCTTCATAGAATTATTTTCCCATTTATTTAGGTAAATATATTGTAGACTTTTTTTTACCCATACATGGAAGAGATATGACGGGATATATAAAATTCTCCATTCTAAATCAAAGTTTCTCATCGCATATCTTTGTAAGGAGGCTTTATGCCAATACAAATTTGAATTAATCAACAAAGTAATTATTGAATATCAGACAGTAAACAAAGAAAAATCTTAATACTTTTACTTATTCGATCTATATCTTTATTCATATTCAAAGAGAAACAAAAAAATGTGGTGATTTTCTAACTAATGAAAGTTATTCCCATGAAGAAGACTTGGCAGCATGAGAAGATGCAATTAATGGAATGATTTTTTTTTGCTAATGCACTATTTAAGAAAAATCTATTCATTCCAAAAGGCATATTACAAATTTAGAATATGTTTCAATTGAAAGAAAGTCGTGATTAAATACATATTTTGAAAACAGAACGTAAATGCAAATGGAAAAATATATATAAACATGTGTAATTGTCTGCCTTTATAATTGCTAATAATTGAATAAGCCTAAATCACAGAGAAATTAAAAGAACACAATGGTGAAAGTACAAAACCAAACTTAATTAATAACGGTTAAAATGATAAAATTCAACGAAATCAAATTAAACATGAAATTATATAAAGTAGAATGCTATGCCTTCCAAAGATAAAATGGATCCCCATTTAATCCCTTTCTTTGATATAATTAAAAAAAACATCGTCATTATTATTTTGAAAGGATCCATATACTATAACCTAAGGAAAAAAAATGATAAAGGGATCGAAATTAAAGAGATCCTTTTTGTTAGAATAAATATAAGTTTGTAAATGCATGTAATTTGAGTATTCTGCATGCAAACGTACCATGCGTAATCTTCAAGAATCATTCATCTTGATTTTGCAGAATTTATCAAACTTTGATGCTGCTCAATTTTATCTACCACAAATATACACTTTAATTTATTTTCCTTTCTTCTTCACTATTTTCTTTTTCTTCCACAAGTCCGTAAGAATTTATATAGGCTTATGGCCCACTCTTATATTGTACTTTGCCCACACCAAAAGTACAAATCCTACCCCACCAAAAGAACGCACGCCCGCGGGGAGGGGGTGGGGGTGCGTGGGGTGGGAGTTTTACGCTTTTAATATATTCTTTCACATTTAGGTATCAGGATAGTCAAATTAAAAAAATATTATTTTTTAGACGAATTAAAAAAGAAAGCGAAAGAGAAAAGAGAACTAGTACCACGTGTGCTTACGAAAGAAAGAGTTTGAAATTCTTGAGTTCAAGTTGTAGCTACATTCATGCATGATATTTTAATATATAAAATGTCCTTTAGTGCGTCAGTATAAAAGGATACAACTATTCATTGTATTATACTCTACCTTGCTTTATTTTATGACAAAACTGAAAACCAGAAGACTTACAAAACCACTGCACATTGGATTTCAGTCAAGGAGGTTTATTTTGTTTGAGGTTGTATTGTTGCAACTTGGCCACATATGGACAAGAAGATAACTTTATAGGATTACCATACATACATATATATATATATATATATATATATATATATATATAAATCACTCTCTCCCTTCTATTTTTTGTGGCATCTTTTTATTTGGTATGGTGTTTAAGTAAAAAAAAGATGGTTTTTTAAATTTATGGTCTAAAACCGTTCTTAGATATTTGTATGACTGAGAATCATTTCATTAGGGGTAAAAGAGAAATTTTATAATTAACTTTTTTTCAATTAAAATAAGGTGACATTCTTTTTTGGGACAGACCAAAAAGAAAAAGATGTCATATAAAACGAGACAAAAGAGTAATACTCCCTGAGTCCCATTTTATGTTGCATCCTTTCCTTTTTAGTTCATCCCAAAAAATGTCACATTATTTGAATTAAAAATAATTCAGCTTTAAAATTCTCTTTTTACTCTTAATGAGATGATTTTCGACCACGCAAGTACCTATGGATAATTTTGAACCACAAATTTTAAAAATCTTCCTTCTTTTCTTAGATACTGTACCAAGTCAATGATATCACATAAAATAAGACCGAAAGAATAATAATTAAGAGATGGGGTATAACGGTTTTGTCATGTATATAACTCTGGCATGTTCTTTTGCTATTAATAACGATATTGTTATGCCTAGCTAGCTTATATGCAACTTGATCACGTGACAGACAACAAGATATATGCCTATTCATCATTTTCCCTTTTGTTTGATTTTCTTTTTTGCCCCTTTTTCGGATGGCGAAGGGGGAAGTAACTTCTGTTGACATAAGAGGCGGAGTCAACAATTGGATTAGGGTTCAGGTGAATTCCCTAAAAAGAAAATTATTATTTATATATGATTAAATTATTTATTTATATATAATAGATATTGATCATATCTATTTAATTGAGATGTGTATTTATTAAAAATCAGTACTCATTGCTAGATAAAAATAAGTGAAAATTTCTAGTAATAACATTTTAGAATTTTCTGTTCAATTTTTTATAGTGAATTCTAATTGGCAGTGCTTAGATAGAAAGATTAGTCACAAGTGACAGGACACATCATTTAAAAAATTGAGATGTCAACTCTTGAGAATATTTGTATTTTTTTAGAATAATAGTAGAGACATTTTTTCTCTCAAAATGTGATTAAAGATATTAAGTAATATATTTTGACCTTTTTCAGTTATTTTAATTTGACTTATTGAAATGTCCATAACCATGTTTCATAGACAAAACTTGGAACTCTAAAATAATGTCATGAAATTCTAACTTATTAGAGTAACACTCCAACTCTTTTTCTTTTTCTTAAAAAAAAAATAATCCTTTTTTTTCCCTCATAAAAAGCGGTTATCAAACAATTTCGAATAAGATTCCATTTAAAGGACCTCCAAACTTACTGTTAATTGTTTAGTTGAAGAAGCATGACGTGTCAGTTTTGTATCTATTAAAAGATCTCCAAACTTATGTTTAAGCATTTCTTCGTTAAAAATAGGTGTCATGATTCACCATAAAAATATTAGATAACGATTTCTTAAATTAATTAATTTTAAAGTAATCAATATATTGTACGTTAATTGAACCCAGGTAAAATGAGGGATAACAATTATTATCTTATTTTTCAATTTTATTTCAAATATTGTTTCTTTTTATTTGGTTATCTCTAATATTTTTACTATTAATAATTTTCCATTTTTATTATTTTTATCTTTGCTCTTTACACTTTCTTCCCAACCATGTTTGGGAAAATTGAGGGTCCATCAAAAATAATTTCTCTACCTCATAAAAATAAGAGTAAAATCTGTGTAAACTCTACTCTTCCTAGATTTATCTATCAAAACAGTTTTTCCACCTCGTAAAAGTAAGGTAAGACTATTTACGCTCCATCCTTTAGGGATGACAATGGGACGGAGGCGGGTTTAGAGCTATGTGAGGTAAAGCGGAACGGGTTTAAATCATGCATGGTGGGACAGGTGCGGGATGGTTAATCAATCGCCAAAAGATTTCCATGAAAATCTTCGCCAAAGTCGCCTCCCAAAGCTTTAAATATTGAGAAAAATTATGATTCTACTGATAAATTGAGACGAGATCTTGAGAATTAAGATAATCTGGATATTATTGTGATGATTTGAGACTTGTGATATTATTTGGAGAGTTTTGTGATAAAATTGATGATAATTGTGATATATTCGAGGTTTATATTTTGAGCCATCCCTACTCTCCTACACTAATTCTAAAACCCTCATTCAAGACTAATTCACTCAAGCCACTCTAAAATCTATTCCAAAGAACTCTTGAAGATTTTCAACTTGGGAGCAAGAGGTTTTAACTTCTTCTTTAAATTCTTCTTGAGTTTCTTCTTCTTTGTGGAGGTATGTGGATTTTGATCCTTGGTTCCTTCCAATCAAGGAGACCCTAATCTTTTCAAGCAATTTTCTATTAAATTAAGCTTACTTTACATGTGGGTTTTTGTTATTTTGATTTATTAAATTTAATTGATGTATGGGTTGTACTATATTTGATGATTTTAAGTTACTTTAAGCCCTATTATGATGATTTACATTGAGTTTATGAAGTTATGAATATGCATGTCTTGTTTAAGGCTTGATTTATGCATGAGTGATTTATATTATGATTTTAGATGTGGATTTAATTATAGTTTTTACTTGAGTTTCATATTGTATTGTTGATTTTAGTTTGAATCTCAATTACCCATGTCTATTCTCATATTATTCATGGCATATGCATTCATGAACATTGGATTTTTATGGAAATTATGAAGTGGGTTAACCCCAATTATGTTTTATGATATGATTTTGATAAGATATTGGTTATGACAAGAATGTGATCACATAAATGTCTATGATTATGGCTCTTTGAGCATTATGGGTGCTTGTACCATATTGTTATATGAATGAGTTATTCCTAAGCATGAATATTATGGTTATAAGTTATGATTTGGATTTTAAGCCCACAGATACATGAGAATTATGAATTATGACTATGTGGTTTGGCTTTTGAGCCTAAATATGCATTGAAAGGATTTGAAATGACTATTGTCTCTTCTAAAAGCGTGTATATGTATAAGTATTCTCATGGGAGGTTTTGACTTAACACCAATGGATTGGGGGTGTCAGGGCTATCCCCATGGGCGCTCTCCCTTTCCTTGAACTATATGCCAGTACAGGTATAAAGATCTGAGGCTTATCCCATTAGTTGAGGCATGACCTATTAGAAAGATCTGAGGCTCATACCATTAGTTAAGGCATGACCCACTAGAAAGATATGAGGCTCATCTCGTTACTTGAGGCATGATCCGCTAGAAATGATATGAAAATCATATTCAAAGTGGGAGACCCGTAAGGAGAAGTATGGTTTACCTTTGGAAAGTAGACAACCTCTTTTTCGGTGTGGGGATAACATCGGGATTGCAAGTAATAGCTCACTTGGTCTTAAATGTCGGTTGAGGTCACATCCCCACTATATATGAGAATCTTCACATGTCATGCGTCATGGACTTCGAGGCATATTATATACTGCCTTTCTTTAGATATATGATTCTTTCTATATTATGTGCTTTTGTTATCTAACACTTGAATGTAGGTTTGATAAGTCATATGCATTGCATGTCCGCATACTTAGTACATTCAAACGTACTAACGCATGTTTTTTCCTACATGATCTAGCCATATATAAACCAGAGACCACCTTCATCCACCGTTTGACGTCTAGATTAGATGTTAGGCATTTGTAATGGTGAGTCCTATCTTCCAAGGACAAACCACCATTCCTCTACCTATGTTGCTTCCATTTGTATTATTTACTTTGAGGGTGAGGCCGAGACATGTCTTGGCCCCCGTCCTATCTTATGAATAGAGGCATTGATGAACATCTTGTAGACTCTCCTCAGATCTTTATTTATGTGTTGTATTTGAAGCTTATGATTATGGTTATCTATTAGATATGATTATCATAGATTGATTATGAGAATTATTATATGTATGTTTGTTTGATGTGGAAATGTGGTAGATCCTAAGTCCGAATTGCCCCCATAGAGTGAGTCATACTTAGCCGCCCCTTAGTTTTTATGTGCTACGTTTATATGAATCCATGTTAATCCCTTTCCCTATGATATCCCCATAGTGTTATTCCTACTTTCCCATCCCTTAGAACTATGTGTTTACTATTTGAATATGCTTCTGAACCGATGATGTGAATTTGGATACTTTAAGGCTTGTTTGGGGACTGTTGAGTTCTCATTCGCCATGTCACTCCTAGACCCTAGGTCTTGGTCATGACACATGATGGTGCCTATTACATCCCACCTATAGGCAAGCCAATTATCCAACCCCCGAGTACCTAGTTTAGCTCTCTAATCATAAACATAATCAATACAGCTATACATATAACCACAACCTATCCATAAACTGGAAGTTAACTATGCAAAGCTACAATAGACACAAGGACATAACCATATACACATATTAATAACCATAATAATAATACAAAGCCCAGAGTGCTCCTACAAATACATGTCACTACTGCACAAGGCCAGTGTCTGGGAACAAAAGACGGTTATCAAAAGGAAGGAGACTTTTGAAGTAGCCAGACATGTCAGTGGTCACCAAAAGTCTCTTGACCGCTTCCAAATCCCCTAAACTCAATGTTTATAGCTAGACCCTAGACCTACACCATATGAAGATACAAAAAGTAGGGGGTGAGTACCAAGAAAAGGCACCCAGTAGGCATCATCAGTCAACCGAGTGAAGCACAGTAAAGCTAAAAAGTTAAATATAATGAACTGCAGTAGGTCTAGCCAAATCGAAACTCAAATCAAGGAATCTACATGTCTAGAAACCCTCAAACTACAATAGAGCCAACCAAGTGATAAATAATGATAACCTAAACTAACCCAAGTGATGAACTATGATAACTTAAACCATCCCAACTAATGAACAACGATACCTACTAACAAGACTACATAGGCCCATACCATACTGTACCCAACTGAGATAGAGTATTGTACGTGGGTGCAAGGCCCTAGTATATATGCTTGTATGCTAACTAGTCCTCTATAATCCCAGAAGGTACACCAATGCATAATCTAATTAGTCGAATCATAATAGAACCCAACTCCCAATATCACATGATCATAGGTCGGTTGTACATGGGTGTAGTATCTAAGCTGAATGCCTCATAAGGTCTCATAAGCCACTAGGGTACACCCATGCACAATAAGGGTATTTATAGGTGTGTGGATCCACGAAAAATTAGTCAGGTCCTTGGCCCAAAGTACCATATACCAAATTAGGTCCTCGACCCATCTAAGAACTATTATCACATGGGGCCTTGAACCCCTAGTCTTCTGACCTAGCCTCGGGTCGTGTAGTCGCTTGGGCCAGATGTCTGATAATAAATATAATGGTAGGACGTATCCCCCCGAGGGAGAAGAAATCCCTCCAACATAAATAATAGTATCTCATCTCCAAATGTCAATCAAGGGGCCTCACCCCCAAAATGAAATCAATGGGGTCCTCGAACCAAATCTCGGTCGATGCTTGGTCCTAGGAATCGGTACCTGAAGCTCGATGCTCAGTCACAGCCACCAGAACTCAGACCCTAGGGTGTGTAACTTGGGACTTGAATACTCGGGTATGGCTAATAGTGGTGGAATAGCAATGGGAGGCGTTATCTAGGACTCCAGGTATCGAACAATCACTTACTCAACCAATCTATCTATAGAGTTTGGGTTCCAACTGCATAGCATCGCCTCTAACACATATAGTTGGGAAAGGAAGAACAATCACTTACTCAACCAATCTATCTAGATCTGAAACTCCAAAGTCATATCATTCCTAGAGTGAATATAGGCGACAATAATCATATTGTGCCAAGAGTGAACGTAGGCAATGACACTCACAACCTAAGTATTCCACAATCTCAATCCAACCCACATAATCGCAACCACCATCTCTATCAAATATAACAAATACCCCAATATCAGATGGAAAGGTCTAATGCACAATAACTATTAGTACTACATCGGAGTATGTGTGTTTGTATATATATATATATATAATATACCATAACCTTATCAATCACAAGTGCCCAAAGTAAACATAGATAATCACGATAAATCATAAGTATCCAGGATAACCAAACCCAGCAAAGTCATATCTATACCAGATTCAGGTCACAGTACGATATATAATCAATACACAGTCTCCTGCTAAACATATCTTAGTAGAAACAAGCTCTACACCATTATATAGGTATGAGTCAAGTCAGATTACATGTCTATCCCATGGCACTAGCCCATATTCAGCCCTTACTAAGCCCTTTCTCTGTGTAAAGTAACTCATAAGGCAGTGTCAGTGTAACATAAGCTAATGCCTAAGAGGCTAGACAATCAGAAGGATGTCACCTTCCCAAAATCATATTGTAGCCCAGCTGCTATAAAGGATATCACCTAAGGCAACCACATGCCCGCCCATTGATAATGTGTCCCTCTCTAAACAGGGTTCCAGTCTCCAAGACTAACCCACACAGCTAGTATCTTATTATAGATAGCCCAAGAAGCTTGTAGGATATAACCAACATCTTGATAATAGGGTCACACTCTCATCCCTGAGCTGCCAATGGCTTAGTAGCAATGTATCTTGAATCACAGGTCACAATGCTCCTTTAGGAGTACAGCTATAATAATTCCCAGAACATGGTGTGTTTCTCTGGTCACTAACTAGTAGCATAAGTACAAAACAAATAACAGTATTATGCAAGATCATATGAGTCATAAGACAGCACAGGATCATCTTTAATTAGGTAAATCTACCATAATCTAGGCATCCACAAGTACTCCAAACAGATATAGATGCTAGAATAACTGCAGAAGGTAGTATGTAATCACTTGTCAGCCTCATAGCAAGTATATTTTAGTAATCTCAAGCCACACACATAAATGCAAGAGTCAATCTTGATGTATGTACTGATCATATGTTCTCAGCTTATCTAGCCCCTTTTCATGCCCTTCTCATAGCCAAACAATGTAAGAACTCAGATAGTATAGCAGCTACAGCCAACACATCCCTTAATACGACAACTATCGTCTAAAAAACATCCTAAATATATAACACATAGATCACATACAACCATATACAGTGTATACTCTACAACTCGTGGTTACATGGAGCTCTTATATCTATTGGGATTTTGGATAGCTTCGGTGGATAGATCAGGATGTAATTTTTGATGAATCTCTCTTTGATAATCATGATTTTTATGTCCTTCAAAACTCCTATCTCTGTCCTTATTTCTCTCATTAGTTTTATACCATTATCAAGCTCAATTAGTTCGACATTTAGTCCTAGGTTTGGAACTACTTAGGGTAGGGGGATATCCATGTTGGAGTTCATATCTGAGGTCGTCGCTATGTTGTTGAGTCCCTAGGGAGATGGTCTTTCACCCATATTTGCTTGGTCCTCGTTATGTTATGGTGGAAAGTTTCCCATATTAGAGTTTGGGTTCCAACTGCATAGCATCGCCTCTAACACATATAGTTGGGAAAGGAAGGGTGGGAAAAGGGGGATTTTAAAGGTCAAAATCTGGGTTAAGGGGTTGAAGAGAGGGAGTTCAGACGTTGGCATATGGTAGAAGGAGAGACGACGAAATGGTTGGTTCACTGGGGGTTAAAATATTGTGGTTATCCATAATAGTTGTATATATCTATCGCTAGTCTCGTTCTTTCTTAAACTACTTGAGCCATGATGGTTAGGTTTTGCACTAGGATCACCACCTCCATTCCCTCCATTTCCATGTTGAAGGATAGGGCATGTCCCTACATGCTCATTTCCAGCTAAGAGTAAGGAGTGGAGTTTGGGTTCAAAGTTGGTGTTGTATAGGAGGTGTTGTCTGATACCATGGAGGGTGAGTGGATGCAAGCAAGGGCTTTGGGAGAACACCACAGACAAGACTGGTGGGATCGGGAATCTAGTGGCTCGAATAGGTTACAGGTGGTGTGGGATAATATGCCATGCAAGATCGACTCAGGCACTACTACTTGAATATTTTTAGCATCTCGTCCATAATAGGCGACATGCTATCCTAAGTCCGTTGGGTTTTTGAGCATAATAGCAACCTTACAAACCAAGCAGTAAACTATACAACAAGTTTTACTAACTTTTTTGGGCTTCCCACATGGGCTTTGAACGGCTCTCCTGGCCTATAGCGCCTTTAAACTTAGCCCTCCTCAAGTCTCTTTCTGCCCGTACTGATTTACTTAGCTTGGTTCAATTTCTAGAGGCTATTGTATCACAACAAGCGGCGTAAGGGAAAACATTAACTATTATAGTAGTGCCTAGTTGATATTGTGTAACCTAACGAGTCATCAGTTTCTCGACGAGCAGAGCTCACCAAGTGTCACCTTAAACCCCTTCCTGCACCTTCAAACTATGGGACCAAACAATTCATCCCCCCCTAAGAGAGTAGAATGGTAGGGCTTGGAAAAGAGGACAAGTAGGAGAGGAGTTCATATTGGCTTGAGAAAGGTTTTCTTGTCTAATGAGTGGGATCGTACGGGACTGTCTGGTATTTATTCTCCTCAGTTGGGAGGGAAAGAGAACTCTTGGCATTATATAGAGGGCCATGTAAATTTATAGATATAGAATGTAAAGGAATGGATATTGCCTTTTATAAGTAAATATCCTTTTCAAGTAAATTTGTACTAGGGATATGTGTGAATTTATTATGTGGGTTTAATGCCTTTTCTAGCTGTAGGGCCACCCTCAAATATTTCCCTAGATTGTGGAGTCAGGTGTGAAAAGACGGGTGGAGCTTTTGATTCGACGTTGCTAGCGGGAATGCAGCTGTGTTGATATGTGGACTGAGGCATGACCATGTAGGAGTCATTAGGGTTTTCAAAGTTGGGGGTTAAAGTTCTAGGGGTAAAAATGTCCATTTATGCATCTGTGTCTTTAGTGGATTTTGTAATGTTTATTTTGTTTATTTCTATATCTTCTACTGAAATTGGGGTAGGTATTATAGAAGGGGTCACTTTAGGATGGTTGTAACTACTATTTCAATGTTTGTATGGTGTTTATTGGAAGACATAGAGGCTGGGTGGGTTGTTTTCAGAATTTTTGTTGGTTGTTCCACGTCAGCTATCGTGACGTCATTGGTGACATGAATATTGGGAGAGGAGATGGGAAGTATTGTGGTCTATTTGCTTTGACCATTTTGCGTACCTTTGGGAATTTTCGGTATCCTGGTTGTATGTTTCTTGTATTTGAGAGTCTGGGATTCAAGATACTTACCTATGTCGGCATGAATAATTTTAACATTGATACCTGGCTCCTTCGGTGATGGAATCTTCTGTCGTTGCCTTTTTGGGGAGGTTTCTTTTTCTAGTAAATTCCATCAGTTTCCATTCCTCCTCTATTGGTGATGGGGGATACTCCGAACTGGTAATGTCGTTATTGTTGGCTCTGTTTCTTCATAGGGCATGTAAAAGTAGTATGAACAAGTACCCCACATAGAGGGCACGTGATGGCAGAGCGTTCGTATAGTATAGGTTGCTTATGCTCCCCCATATTAACGAATTTCTTCACCGGTATCCCCATTGGTACTTCCACACAAATGCGTGCGTAGAGTCCTCGCAGTGTGCTAATATTCATATATCTGGTTTAACCAATTTTCCTATTTTTTTCCTACCAGTGTGAGGATTGTATAGTCATAAAATTCCATGGGTAGTTCCGGAAAGTGTATCCAAATAGCTAAGTGTATTTCAATCTCCCTGGAGGCCACGAAATTAGGATGCCAGCATTTCACAAAGAGGAAATATCCATTTATAAACCATGGTCCTTGTGGTAGGTTTTTTTGTGTGTTCTCTTTTTTGTATATTTTAGCTATAAAATAGTCATTGCCCAGGTCGATTAGTGTGATTTCTTTTGTTAGCTTCTACATAGAGGATAAACTCCGTTTAAGGTATATGTGATTGATCCTTTTCCTTAGAATTTTCAGTATGATTATAACACCTCTCATGTGCTTCAAAAATGCCCTATAATATATTTTTTGAATATCTCAAAATTCATGCATGATTTTGCAAGTCCGACATCATATTCTTTTTCAAGGGGTAAAATTGTGTAAGAAATGGATGGCCTTTAACTTTTAGATGACCCGTAGCAAAAAATTATTTTATTCTATGGGAGCCAAACCAGTGAGGGTACGCGATAAGTCCGCGTTGCGGACTGGATGTAGACTGGTGAAAAATTTGCTCCGCATTGCGAACTGGACACGAACCAATTCTCCAGGTTCCTTCATTTTCCAATTTCACTAAAGGGCATTTGTGTAATAACCCAATGCCTATTTAGATAGGAAACCCTCATTCCTTAGTCATTTTTCAACCTTAAAGCTCTCTAGAATCTCTCAAATCCTCTCCAAAACATCATCAAATATCCCACTAAAATTCAAGAATCTCGAGAACTTGTTTTGGATTTCAAGAACCCAATTCAAGCCTCAAGACTTCCTCAAATCTGTCTTCAAGAACTCCAAAATTTAGTTATGTGGGTCTTCATCCATGGGTCCTTTCACACATGGAGCCCAACTCTCTCTTTTTCTGAAATTTCATGATTTCAAGGTTAGATTCATCATGGTACTTCTTATTATACATAATAAATATGAATTATGTTTGATGTTATCAAGTATTGATTGATTATGCATGAATATCTATCGAAAGCTTATTCCATGAGTTGATTTATATTTATTGAAGTTATGCATGATATGAACTCTGAAAACTATGAAAGATTGAGAACTTTTAAGATGGATTTCATGACACCCAAGATAAGGGTTTTACTACAATGTTGGTAGGTAGATTTGAATGACTTTGAAATGAATTGATTTTGCTCCTTCTTATCTTACACTCTTAATTGCATGGTTTTAAGCATATGTACTTGTACCCACCATGTTTGACAAAATTTACAAGACAAGGATTCCTATGTTGATGAAAGGCTATTGCATGTTTTGCAAGACAACTATTCTTATAGTAAATTATGGGCTCCTAAGCATGTATTAAACTCATGAAAAGTTCCTATTATTTGTAAGCAAGATGTTGAGCCTTTATACTATATTCTACCCTCTTGTGAGTGAATAATGTCTACATGAAGGGGGCAAGCATGACAACTCTTTTACCCTCATATACAAACTAAAGCTCACTGGTAGGTATAAGCATGTTACAATCTCTACCCTCATGCGAAATGCAATGTCTACTAGAAGGGGTCAAGTCTATGCATTGTTTTTATCCTTTAGTACAAGGTATACGCCACATGTAGGGGTCAAGTATATGAATGAGCTACTCATGTCAAGTTATCATGTTTACAAGTCATTCATGTTATGATTATTTCAAGTATTTTGTGGGATTAGACCTAGCACCGAATGGGCCTAAGATGGGGGCTCGACCCAAGGGGCCCTTATATAAAGTCTTGGTCTCTTAACTATGTGCCACCACAGGTTTATATTATTTCCCTAGATGGGCTTTTCCTAGTGGATCAAACTAAAACAAGTTACCCGTTATGTGGGGTCAAGTTTGGTTTACCTTGGCAAGTAGACCACTCCTTATTCGGTGTGGAGTGAACATCGGGATTACAAGTGGTATCTTGCTTGAACTTATATGTCGGTTAGGGTCTCCTCCCACATATGTATGTTATGTTATCCAAGTTTGATTATCTATATGCATGTTTTAACTTAAGCATTGATTATACATGTTATATTAAGCTTATGTCTATTGATTATGATTATGCATCTTGAATATTATGGCTTATGTCTTCGTTGCATTACACCCCACATACTTAGTACATTCCAAGTACTAATGCATACTTTTTGCCTACATGATCTCACTATGTAAGGATCGGAGCTCCTATTCATCCTCTCTCTCCACGTGGCTAGCCAAACCATTTGAAAATAGCTTTAGATGAGTCCTCAACTCTGGGGACAATATCAATCTTACTTTCATGCTTAGTGAGCTCAGGAGATGTCTTGGCCCCCGCTCCATTCGTATTAGAGGTGTTGTTTAGTATGGATATTATGTATAGAGCTTGACCCCTATTATGTCTATATTATTATGAAAGGCTTCCCTTAGTGATGATGTGTGTTGATGATGAGATTAAAGTCCCAAGTCCCGCTTCCCTTAGGCTTTATTGTTACTTGTTTGCCTTATTATGTTTCCGCAACCAAGGATATGTAAATGATATGCTAAGAGGCTTGTTTGGGGTCCCTTCGGGTTCCCCATTCGCCATGTCACATCTAGGCCCTAGGCTTGGGTTGT
>DF358370.1:1641-15685 GCA_000787875.1 Solanum virginianum
GAGATGCAAACACTTTTAAAATTGGCACTAATTTGAAAGTCCATATCATGTTTCATATGTGTAGTACAAATATTTATAGTGTTTGTGGGGTGTTACAACATATTGTCCAATAATGCCTCTAAGTCATAGAGTAGGACGTGGGCCAAGACATATCCTGGACTCACCGTCAAAGTAAAGACATAAGCGAAAATGACATAATAGATAGATAGAAGGTAGATTATCCTTGAATGATAGGACTCACCACAAGTAACTCTGACAATCCAAGCTAACCACCGACGGGTGGATAAAGATAGTCTCTGGTCCTTACATGGTTAGATCATGTAGGCAAAGAGTTTGCGTTAATATGTTTGAATGTACTAAGTATGCGGGCATGCAATGTATATGAACTCATTAAACCTGCATTCAATATTAGATGACAAGGGCACATATATATAGAAAGAAGTATATATATACACAGAAGAGTAATATATCAATATGCCATGAAATCCATGATGTATGAAATGACATAATACCTCAACACAGCAGGGATGTGACCTTAACCGACATCTAAAATCTATGTGAGCAAATAGATCAATCCGCACAATCAAAGCCTCCTATCGGATGAGAGTAGACTACTTGCCAAAGGTAGCCTACACCATACCTTACAAATTGATCTTTTCGATGTGATGGCCACCTTCCTTATGAACTCATCTTTTTGGAAGAATTTCCATAAATATAATATAATCATCCCTTAAAGGGTCATAAACATGAACCTACATTGGCACATAGTTATGGGACATGGCTACTGGAGCCTTGGAGATAACCCTTCTCCTATAAGTCCGCTCAGTGCTAAGTCATCTACCCTCGAGAATATATATACATATATATGCTTTCAATATAGGCATAATTCATTTCAAATTGTTTCCATATACTCAGGCTTAAAAGCCAAACATACTTCATAATCATGCATACTTGGGCTAAAAAGCCAAATCACACTCCTTATCATACATACTTGGGATAATGAACCAAATCATACTTCATGTCATACTTTCATGCATAGGAATAGGTCATTCATACTTGTACATGTTGGTGTAAACACCCATAATTCCTCAAAGAGCCATATCATAGACAGAATGTGATCACATGTCATGTCATAACAATGTTTTTTTCAAATTCATAATGATCAACATAATTGGGTCTTAACCTACATCATAATATTCATGTATGCATATACCATGAATGATGAGAGAATAGAATGGGCAATATAGATTCGTACTTAAAATAACAATATAATATAAAACCAAGTAAATCCATGAAGAAATTCACGTTTAAAGCATACTTGAGATTACCCATCCCTAAATTCAACATTTAAAGAGACATGCATATTCAGACCTTCATAATAATAATACAATTCAACATATTTAAGCTTAAATCATGTTAAAAACATTAATTCAGTAAACCCATATCTCTGCATTGAGTCAAATCAACATTAATTTAAAAGAATTATATTCAAAGTAAGCTTGAAATTCATAAATCAAGGAGTGAAAAATGTTTGGGGTTGAAAGGGGCCATAAATCAGTCCCACGTACCTTAGATAACTTAGAGAATTAAGAAGAAATTGATTTGGAAGAAAGACCTTCTTGAATTTCTAAGTTGAATCTTCAATCCCACACCTGAAAGGAGTTCTTAGCAGAGAGACTTTGAGTATTCTAAGTATAATGAAAGAATTTTAATAAGAATGAAGGAGTATAGGTCTTTTTCGGGGTTTATAATAGGTTCAAAAGTAAAAAATGACCCTCAGAAATCACCAAAATTACAAGAAAGCCATTAGTGAAATGAGCACTAAAAATTGCCTAGGTGGCCCGTGAAAGGGTACCACGTTCTGTACAACATACCATGGACTGTACAAGGGTCCATGGTAAGGGTCTTCAGACACATAGAAAAAGTTTAGACTAAGGTCGTCTCCACTGATGGTTCCTTCTCCATTCAAAAGTGCACTGATCGTACAACGGTCCTTAAAAATGACCTAAGTTTAGAGATGGTAATTTATAGTTAGAACCACATTTTAGGATGAGAGCTTCACAAAACACCATAGCACAGCTCATGGTGGGTACCATGGACTACTCCATGGCTTGTAGTGGATTGCACGACCCGTACAAGGGCCCTTGGTGGCTGCCTTAGCTAATTTCTTGGCTTGACGGCTATGGATCCTACCAAGGGCCTCTTCCACAGCCAATGGTGAGGACCAAGGCTTGTGGGAGGTGCCTTGGAGCGAAACCAAGACTTAAAACCTTTCTTAAGCCACACAAAGTCATACACAAGCATCCCTCATGGAACTTGATTTTAAGCAAGAGTAAAATCTCACAAGATCAAGGTCCTTATATTATCTCCCCGTTAGGAAGGTTTATCCTCGAATGAGAAACAAACTAGCTAGAAAGGCTTGACTAGAACATGAAACATCTTAACATGGGAACACAATGCATAACATATTTCTTGAAAATGATAAAATCATAAAAACACATATCAAACATCCTTTAAATCATTTTTGTGCACATGTATGCATGTCATGTCATGAAATATAAGAGTGAAAGAATTAGGACCATTTAGAAATAGGAAAAACCTAATACCTTAGGCTTGATTATATTGGAATAGATAGGGATATTGCCTCATCATGTCTATCTCCACCTCTGATGTAACACTCTCCATTTGTTGATTCCTCCATAGCACCTTAACTGAAGCCACATCCTTATTGCGAAGCCACTTTACTTGCCTATCTAAAATTTCAACCAAAACCTCTTCATAGGATAAGTTCTCTAAACCTCAACACCTTCCAGGGGCATGATGTTCACACACCACCAATAAAGCAGTCACAGTCAAGTATAAAACTAACCAGAAGTTAGGGTCGAATCCATAGGGAATATGGGGATTCACTAAGTTGATCCACTAATAATCATTTCAAGCATTGATCACTATATTCTCTAAAATAGGGGGTGGAGTTTGTGATTAGAAATGAAGAAAAAATAAACACTACACTATTTATGCAAGAAGACAATCAAATTGAGGGATAGCTTGGGAATTGTGTTCCCCATGATTCGTTGACTCAATTACCCTAGACAACATAACTCTATTAAGGAATTCGCATGTAGGACTGTAACTTAGGTTCTTTCATCTCTCTTGTGAAGTCGAAGGTCAAATTTTACCATGGCCCTTGGTCCGTAACCATGGTGTGACAACTAATAGCTATCCATTGTCCAAGTCAACTTCCCCTTAGTCAGGTTTAGTTGATTAGACGAGAGCACATCAATCGAATCCTGTCATCTACTTCGCTTTTCCTATTCGTCACTACCTTGGTCAAGACCATGATAGTAGGTGGGGTTTAGTGTTACCCACCACTAAACAATAATTAAAGCAAAGGGACATAAATAATACATGACAAAAACCCCATCAAAAGAAATGCACAAAGGATAGGTTATTTCAAGTCAACTATTCATGGTTTCCACAACCTCAAGTTGTAAGTGCTTAGCTACTCATAGCTAAGGCAAAATCAACAACAATGAATATGAGAGACATAGTTGAGAGATTATCCAAAATAATGAAGAACAAAAACACTTTCGAGTTGAAAACCACAAGCTTTGGTTAATGAAAGATGAGTACAATGTGATTTTCAATCCCCAAAATGGGTCTTCAAATCAAAAAATAAAATACACACTAAACCCTAGTAATATTCAAGAGAGAATATTCAAAGTGATGGAATCTGAAAAATATTCAAGGTCTCTAGTTAAAACCCTAACATTAAATATTTATACTATTTACAAAAACACACTAAAAATTAAATAGAAAATACAGCTGGCAGCAATTACGCCTCACAGATACGACTTGTATGGTGACCTACGAGTCATAATTAGGGTTTCGTAGTTAGTACTTAGCATTTTAGACTTGACTACTATAACCCACTATTACGAATCATTGCTTGGGCTACGACTCATATGCTTCTTCTCATAGTCTAGGCCTGTAATTCTTGGTCCAAACTTTTGGCTCAATATTCCTTACTACGAACCCCATCGATACGAGTCATAATGAAACCTACAACTCGTAGGGTGGCCTCGTATGGCTGACCTTCACTTTGCAGATTCTTAATTTTACTCACTATTTCATGCTAAGAAGGCACCTTACAACTCATAGCTTAAGCCACGACTCTTAAGGTCACTTGTATGTCCTGTACTTCAGCAAAATCTGTAATATTCCCCCAAAATCATGCCAACCTATATTTTCCTCAAGAACAACACAAAAACACATAAAACCATAAAAAATCACATTAAGAACTTGCCAAATCCCTTGTTTCAGGCATCTAATGTGCTACAGCACATCAATATCCTCAACTTAGAACTGTTGCTTGTCCTCAAGGAACGACTAAATCTAAGTACATAATGAGATATACATAGTAACTACTCTAATGGCATATACATCACTTATCTCCAATTCAGGTACCCAACTCTCATTTTCAAAACCTAATTGCAAAGCTACCAAGAAAACCAAAGTACAAAGATGTATCTGCAATCCAACTATGACAAGTGAAGAAATATCATCAATCCATTCTCACTGAACAAGTTATATGTCAATCACTTAATGCAAATGCCCTCACAAAAAAGAAGTCCCTATGTCTCACTCAAAAAGCAATTAAAGTTTGGGGACTGTGCAAGCATTCACACTCTCATAAATGAAATTCATGTATGATTACAAACACCATAGGCTTGCCCCTATACTCAAACTCTAGACTGTCGACTAGTTGAACTAGGATCACTTTAGGACTTAATAGGCTTGTAACATAGGATCACGAGGCTTTGGTATGGATTTTAGGCAAGTAATGACTAACAGGTATCCTTGAACCATGTTTTTCAACACTTTTACCTCCATAACTCAACAATTTGCATTATATTCTCCCCCATTCTTCCTTTTCAAGCTTTTCGAGGTGCTTTCATCTTCCTTTTCAGCTGTGCCTTATTTTTGAACTCATTTTGCTATTCTTTTCAATCCAAAGCACTTTTCTTTTCTTTTTCTCCCACCCGTCACATGATTCGTTTCTTCTTTCGTTCCTTCCCAACTAACCACCTCATTTTCAATAATTTACCACAACAAAGGCCACCCTCAACTTAGGCTTTTAGCCTGAGGTGAACTACACAATATCTATTTCCTAAACCAGAGCCACTTTTGGAAGCCACCCTCAACATAGGTTTTTTGCCTCAATCAAGGTTCACATGTTCAAGGATAGACAAGGGCCAATATCAAGGTATTTCACAAAGCAAAGCTAGCATAGCTAGGTGTCAAGGAAGAAAAGGTACATCTAAAGCTCAAAATTTGGAACAAAGGATTAACTACTACATTTGGTAGGCTATTTAGGCAAAAGTGGGTTAACTTAAAAGAACAATGATCCAAGATCGTTTCCCAATCAACCACATCTTCAATCCAATCTTAAAGTGCCAAGGAAAGTTTTGAGTCAGTACACAATGCATTCATATGACAAAATAGGCTCACACACACATGACATTGCCTACACAATCACATAGACTCACGTCATGTGCCTCCTTATATTGTCAAGGTACCTGAGAAAATTCTATTCTAGAATCTGGTATGAGGCACAAGTACGACTCAAAGGGTGGCCTGCGTTTCATAGTCTAGGCTCATATCACATTCCAAAAATATTTTCAAAACACCAGTTAGGTCCAAGACCCCACTGCGATTCGTAGTAGGTGCTACAAGTCATAGGTGGGTCTCATATGGTGAGTGTTAAGGTACCCTAGGTTCTTTTTATCTCCTATGAGGGACCACTACGACTCATAGGGTGACCTATGATTCATAAGGGGTCCTCGTAGCAGAAAAAAGAAGGCACCTGTGGTGCCTGTTACCTTTCCAGAAGAACCAACAATCATTCAAACCAACAATTAAATAGCATCAAAGAAAAATATCATCTCAAACATACAAAAAATCCTATCTCATAATCATGACCATCCCAAATCAACAATTATCCCACAATCAAGCAACAATCCCCAATTACATTCTAAATTGCTCCACTGTAATTTTCTTCAAACCTTCATCTCTTGATTTACATATGCAAACCAAACCTCAAAATACACCAATTTCCAAATATCAGAACTTATTCAATGTTTTAACTCTCAAAATAAACATCAATCCACAACCTAACAATTTCAACAACCAAAATGAACTTAAAACAAGCCAAAAATATAAAGGATACTTGGGTTCCCTCCTAAGAAGCACCTTGTTTAATGTTGTGGCTCGACTTTTTCATCAGCCATCATAAAAAAATCTTCAACAGCCCAAACTTCACTTTTAAACTCATCCAGATGTTTCATTGATTGGCAGATATCAAACACCACCTCTGCATCATTGACCCTAAACTAAAGTTGACCAGAATCTATATCCACAAAGGCTCTCCCGGTGGCCAGAAATGGTTGACCTAATATGATAGTCACCTCAAAATTAAACTCGTAACCCAGGATCACAAAATTAATGGAAAGATAAATTTATCAAACTTTATAAGCATATCAAAAAGTATTCCTTCTGGCTTTTTGATAGTTCTATCAGCCATGAGCAACCACATTCTTGTTGGAGTAGAAGTACCAAGACCAAGCTTTTTGAACATGGGAAGAGATATATGATTGATAATATCTCCTAAGTCACACATCGCTTTTGTGAATTCCACATCACCAATGGTACAGCGGATAGTGAATGAACCGGGATCCTCTTGCTTTTGCATATGAAATTTGGTCATGACGGCGCTACATTATTGGAGGTCTTAGGAAAGCTCTTCGCTCAATGTGCACTTCTTTGTCACTAAATCCTTCATGTACTTAGCACACCCAAGCATCTTTTCTAAAGCTTTTAGAAGGGAAATGTTGATGGATAATTTTTTAGCATCGAGTGGAAGTGTTTAAATTTTTGATCCTTCTCCTTCTTGTTAAATAATTAAGGGATAGGTGGAGGACGTTTTAGAATTATCCTAGCCTTTTCTTGCTCTCTTGCTTCTTCGCTTTGCATCCAGTCACTTTCCAAACCTTTTTTGCTTATCCACAACATGGTTATCAGTACCCTTCTCACAAGCTTCATCCTCAACCACTGGCATAAGCAGATCGATGCTACTTTTACCACTTCTAGTCATGACCCCTATGCAACTCCCCTCATTCTTGGGATTTTGAACCATATTTCTTAGTATAGAGCCCTTTTGGCGTTGGTTTAATTTCGAAGAAACTTGCCCAAATTGTTGTTCCAATTGTTTCATAGCCACCGAGTGAGACTCTATCTTTTGGTTTATGCTTGAAATGTATGATTTCATTCCTTTTAAGGTCTCATCTTGATTGTCTGCTCTTTTTAACAACCTGGCAGACATCTCTTCCATCCTAGAAGTACTTGATCCAGCATCACGGTTGTGGGGAGGCATATAAGGACCATTTTTATAACCATCTCTTCCACCCCATTCAGCATTTGACACTCTCTCTATTTGGTAATAACCACCTTAGTTATCTCTATATGCACCATCATAATTGTAGTTTTGACCTTTATTTTGAAATCCTACCTCTAATAGTTAGAATTGGACCCTTGGAAGTTGTTCTAGAAACCCGCTAATTGGTTACTCATGAAATAAGTATCTTCATCAATGAATGGTTCATCATATAGGGGTGTCTTAGGAGGTTGGTATGCCATCGCTTGAATACTCACTTGATTTTGCTTTAAGACCAAATCCATGTTCATGCGAAGTTAGAAAGTTGTTGTATGATCTCCTTATTGACTTTAGCTTGCACATTGTTGGTGTTTACCACACAAGAAGTCCTTATAGAACCACTCTCTCTTTGACCCCATGCTCTATTAGTTTTAACCACTTGCTCCATCCTTTTGGTGATCAATGGAAAAGGTTGGTCAAGAAACATGCCTCCCATGATTGCGTTGGCACAAGCTTGACTATTCTCGTCAATCCCCTAATAAAAAATCTCAACTAAGGCATCATCAACAATCTTATGCTCAAGGAGCATTGGCAAACACTTGCTGAACGTTTCCATGTGGTACAAATAGAGTCACAGGGCAATTGCTAAAAATTGTTTATTCGATCTATGAGCTTAAGCTTGTTTGACCTTGGAAAGTACCTTTCTAGAAAAACCCTCTAAAGCTCTATCTAGCTTCTTATTGTACCTTGAGAAAGCTCAAACACCCAAATAGCTGCATTACAAGTAAGTGACAATGAGAACACTCGCAAACCAACTACATCTAAAGAAAGATTTTGTGTTCCTATGACACTCTTGCAAACGAAGATGACATTATGGAGATGACGTTGGGGATCCTCTGAAGCTAACCCTATGAACAAACCATAGTTTTGGAGAACTTGGAGAAATCCACTCGACACCATTAACTTAGTATCTGATGAAAATGATAACAACACTATAGCACCAGTAACGACCATGGCCATAGGTTTCAAGTGATATTGATCCCAACCATAAGGATTTTCGTTGAAATTCCTAAGTTGTGGCCTATAATCCCTTGGGTGTAGATTCTTCTATCTTCCTATATCATCATCATTCGCATTCAATTCTTCCTCAACTGTAATATCTTTATTCACATGAGCTATTCTTCTAGTGATTTGATGGATCTTCAAATTGATCAGTGCTAAGGGATTGCCCTAGCTGCTCGTATTGGACATAAAACCTAGTACACCTTGCAAATAAGACTAAACGACAAAAAAATTAAAAGTAAAACACAAGAGAATCTGAAAATTATCACTTAAATTAACTTCTAGTTAAATCAAATCAAGAACCTAGTTGTATTCCCCGATAATGGCCGCATAATTTTTTAATGTTCATGCTCCAACAGTAAAGGGGTCGCAGTCAAGTGTAAACATAACTAGCAGTTAGGGTCAAGTTCACATAGAATATGGGGCTTGACTATATTGATTCACTAACAATCATTTCAAGCATTGATCACTATATTTTCTAAAATGATGGGGGTTTTTGTGATTCAAAATAAAGAACAAAAATAAACACTACACTATTTATGTAAGAAGACAATCAAATTGAGGGACAACTTAGGAATTGTGTTCCCCATGATTCGTTGACTCAATTTCGCTAGACAACATAACCCTAATTAGGAATTCGCATGCAGGACGGTAACTTAGGTTCTTCCAACCCTCTTGTGAAGGTGAGGACGAATTTTCTAGACAATATTACTCTAATTAGGAATTCGCATGCAAGATGGTAACTTAGGTTCTTCCAACCCTCTTGTGAAGGTGAAGGTCGAATTTCACCATAGCACTTGGTTGGTAACCATGGTGTGCCAACTAATTGTTACCCATTGTCCTAGTCAACCTTCCCTTGGTCAGGTATGGTTGATTAGATGAAAACACATCAATTGAATCTTCTCATCTACTTCCCTTTTTCTATTCGTCACTACCTTGGGCGGAATCGTGATAGTCGATGGGATTTGGTGTTGGCCACTACCAAACAACAATCAAAGCGAAGGGAAATAAATAATACCTATAAAAAACCCCTGTTGAAGAAATACACACAGAATAGGTTATTTCAGGTTAACTACTCATGGTTCCCACAACCCAAAGTTATGGGTGCTTAGCTACTCATGGCTAAGACAAAATCAATAACAATGAATATGAGAGACATAGTTGAGAGATTACCCAAATAATAAAGAACAACAACAGCTTCAAGTTGAAAACCACAAGCTTGGATTAATAGAAAATGAGTACAATATGATTTTCAATCCCCCAAAATGGGTCTTCAAATTAAAAAATGAAATCTACACTAAAACTTATAAATATTTAAGAGAGTATATTCAAAGTGATGGAATCTGAAGACTATTCAAAGTCTCTAGCTAAAACCCTAACATTAACTATTTATATTACTTACAAAAATACTCTAAAAATAAATTAGAAGATACAACTGGCAATAATTACACCTCGCAGAAATGACTCGCAGGGTGACTTACGAGTCATAATCGAGGTTTCATAGTCAGTAACTAGCATTTTGGACTTGACTGCTATGACCCACTATTACAAGTCGTTGCTATGGCTATGACCCATTGTTATGAGTCGTTGCTTGGGCTATGACTGATATGCCCTTCTCATAGTCTAGGCTTGGATTTTTTGGTCCAAACTTTTAGCTCATTATTCCTTGCTATGATCCCTACCTATACAAGCCATAATGAGGCCTAAGATTCATAAGGTGGCCTTATATGGCTGAATTTTGCTTTGTCAATTCTTAATTTTGCTACTGTTGCTTACCACAAGGGCACCTTATGATGCGTAGGTTGGGCTACGACACATAGGATAACTTGTATGTCCTATACTTTAGGAACATCTGCAATATTCAAAAATCATGCCAACCTGTATTTTTTGCAAGAAAAAACATAAAAACACATAAAAACCATAAAACGTCGCATTAAGAACTTGCAAAATCCCTTGTTTTAGGAATCAAATATGTTATATTTTGATAGAACATCAGGGTACAATCAAACTAGGATCACCAATCAACTTCGTCAACGTTGACACATAGAATATCGAATGTGTAGAACTCATCTGCTTTGGTAAATCCAATCTATAAGCCGCCTTGGCAATCCGCTAAACAATCTCATAAGGGCCTACATACCAGGGGCTTAACTTGTCAATTTTACCAAAATGCATTGCACCCTTCATAGGAGAAACCTACAAATACATCCAATCACTGACAAGGAAATCAAGGTTTCTCATTCTATTATTTGAATATGACTTTTGGTGACTTTTAGCCATCTTCAACCACTCCCTAATCAACTTCACCTTTTCCATAGCTTTCATTACTAAATCAAAGCCAATTAATGCCATCTTATCAAACTTAAACCATCCCACCATGGATCTACAGTTTCTCACATACAAAGCTTTAAATAGTGCAATAATAATGCTAAAATGAAACCTATTGTTATAGGCAAACTTGATAAATGGTAGATGACTATCCCAATTACCCTTGACTTCCAACGCACAAGTCCTCAACAAGTCCTCCAGAGTTTGAATTTACCACCCAAGCCTAGGGCGTAGACATGACACGATGTATTGGAACCCGAAAGGACCCAAACAAGACTCTTAGCATATCAATCACACATCCCTAGTCATTGAAGCAAACTAAGCAACAACAATAGATATAATAAAAAGGGAAGTGGGACTAAGAGAAGTTATCACGACCCAAGCCTAGGGCCTTGAAGTGATATGGCGAATGGGAACCCGAAGGGACCTAAACAAGCCTTTTAGCATATCAATTACACATCATTGGTTGCAGAAGCAAAGTAAATAACAACAGGAATATAAATAAGGGAAAAAGGGACTAAGGGAAGTCTTGATATTATAATGTTTAAAAGAGTCAAAGATCAAAGAATACGTACATCAATCGTTCCAACAACACCTCTAAACATAGATTGGAGTGGGGGCCAAGACACTCTCCGAGGTTACCCTCATAATGTCATATGTTCAACATCAAGAAGTGTTAGAAATAACAAGAGAAAGTAGATAGTGTCCCCAAATATGAGGACTCACTAAGCTTTTCTTGGAATAATCTCACTAGCTACGTGAAGGATGATCAAGAGGAGCTCTGGTCCCTACATACTAATATCGTGTAGGCAAAAGTATGCATTAGTACATTTGAATGTACTAAGTATGTAGGAAGCAATTCAATAAGACATAAACCAATATAGTCAAAATGCATAGGAATAGGCTATAGATAAGCATAATCTCAATATGGCGTGTATGATCAGCTTGAAGCAAAACATGCTTGTAAATTATTCAACTTGCATAGAACATAATACATATGTGGAAAGAGACCTCAACTGACAAAGAATAAGAAGCTACAACTTAGAATCCCGATGGTTATCCCTCATCGGTAAAGAGGTGGTCTACTTGCTAAGGTGAATCATACTTCACGTTATGGGAGCCCATTTTATTTTGGAGAAGTAACCTTCCTTATGGGAGCCCATCCTATTTCAGAAAGGTTTTTTTGAGGAACTTCACCTTAGGGGAGCTCATCCCATTTCGGTATGAATTTCTAGAGAAAGTGCACTAAATGGATCCACTAGTATAGTAAAGGTATAACATAATCCTATATTGGCACATTTTTCAAGGAAAAAGAGCAAACCCTTCATCCATCGGTGCTAGTCTAATCTTATAAAATACATAGAATAATCATATTTTAATAACTTGCAATAAACATGGAATCATGACACGAGTAGCTCTTAAACATACTTGACCTCTAATGGTGAGCCTACCTTGAATCATGAGAATAGATCATCATCAAACATTACCCTTGCATTAATATCAATGGCTTATAAGAGGTAAAATCTTGAAAATAGGGATTAACTTCATACTGGCTTAATCATAGATAGTTTCATGAATTCATAGCATACTTGATATCCCATATTCATCATAAAGTCACTTCACTTATAAAATATGTAATTAACTTGAGAATTCTTGACTTCACATTTTATCAAACACTTAGTGGGTGTGTAATGCTTGTTTAAAATCATGCAATTCAAGTGTGAAATTATGTGAGAAAACTTAATACAAATAAACCCACCAAGATATTGCAAAACCCTCATGTGAGATACCTTGAAATCATTCATCAAATCTCATAATAGATCATAGTTTCATAGCTCAAAACATGCATAGTCTCAATAGACAAAACCAACTCATAGTATAAGCTTGAGATAGATAGAAATGCATATTTAATCAATATTTCATAAATCCCCAACATATTTTATGCTTAGAATCCATAAAAAAAGATACCCATAGATAATACAACTTGAAAACATGCAATTTGCATTTGATAGGAAGATTATGCGTCATGGGTGAAAGGACCCAATGGTTGAAACCCACATACCTTAGACTTGAGTTTTCTTGGTGTAGACTTAAAGGAGACTTGAAGATTAAAGGGAGTTCTTGAGAGCTGGACCTATGTTTGTGACACTTGAATTTTGATGAAATATTTGGCTAAGTGTTAGAGGGAGTTTTGAGAGTGCCTTGAGTGATGTAGAGTTGAAAATGGCTAAGTGTAGGTGTTTTTATACATAAGTGGGCATGGGGCTAAGACCCCAATGCCTTAGGCCGAAATAAGAAACTATGGAAAAAAATGTACATCTCCACACCCCTGGCATGTCGCACCCAGTGCGCGGATTATCTCTGGAAATCGTAAATTTGCATAACTTAGTTTTCGCTATGGGTCCTATAAAATCTGGGTTATACCTATTCTCCACTCAATTTTGCCTCCTGATCATGAATATGAAGTCAAATTTTTGATATCGCGCACAAATTTTGAGATATATGGAAAACACAATTATGGGCATTGCCGAGGAACTTTTTGGGTGTTTATGGGCGTTTTGTAAGTCTTTGATATTAACTAAACCATTAAGGAGTCAAACTCAAGCATATGTCCATTATGGTATCAAAAAATACCTCTTACATAGAATGGAGCGGGGCCCAAGATACTTTCTGGGCTCACGCTCATAGTAACAAATGTTCGACATAAAAGGTCTCACAATAACAAGAGTAATAAATATGGTGTCCTCGGAGTTGAGGACTCAAGAAAGATTACTTCAATAGCCACGTGAGGGATGATTAAATAGTGCTCCGGTCCCTATAAGGTAATATCATGTAGGCATAGAGTATGCGTTAGTACATTTGAATGTATAAGTATATAGGATGCAATGGAACAAAACATATAGTCAAAATGCATAATGATAAGCAATAGATAAGTGTAATCTCAATATGGCATGCATGATCAATAATTGAAGTAAAATATGCTTGTAAATCATTCAACTTGCACAAAACGTAATACATGTGTGGGAAGAGACCGTAACCGACAAATGTAAGACCAAGTGTGCCATAATATGAAATCCCGATGATTACCCCTCATTGGTAAAGAGGTATTCTACTTACCAAGGCAAACCATACTTTATCTTGCAGGAGCTCATCCCATTTCAGAAGAGTAAACTCCCTTACAGGATGCTTGTAAATTATTCAACTTGCATAGAACATAATACA
>DF358370.1:30073-44868 GCA_000787875.1 Solanum virginianum
CACTTACGGGGGACCTGCATTTCATGCTGCAGGAACAGGTGCTAGTAGACCTCCCCAGTACAAGTACAGGATATCCAGCAGTGGTCACCAAGCTCAAGGTTGCTTTGGGGCTTTGCATGTCTAGAGCTTATGTTTTGGTATTGTACAGTTAGTTGAGGCGAGGCCTGTCCTGATTCTTATCAAAAACTTGTCATTATTTAGAGGCTTTGTAGACTATGTAAATTAAAGTGTGGGAATATTTTGTACTTCAGACAGCGTGGCCCCAACGGCCAAGTCATATGCTTTTCCTTTTGCTTGTCAGTGCTATTTACTTTTTAAAGGCATACTAAAGGTGGGATTCATTATATTGTATATAGAAAGGGCATAGATATAGTTGGTTCTCCCGGGCCTTATCAGCAACGAGTGCCAGTCCGCCTTAACGGGATTTGGGGCGTGACATCAATCTTTGGCAAAGGATATTTGTTCTTTATAGTTACTTTATTCAATCGCCTATAGTTAGTGCACATTCAATGTGAGTCATCTTTCTTTATGACAAATAACATTGGAGCACCCCAAGGCGATATACTTGTCCTGATAAAGCCTTTCTCTAATAGATCCTTTAACTGATCCTTCAACTCCTTTAATTCAGCCTATGTCATACGATAAAAGGAAAGAAAATAGATTGAATATTCGAAAGGAGATCTATGCCAAAGTCTACTTCTCTTTCGGAAGGAATATCGGGAAAATCCTCGAGAAAAACATCTACACACTCATTAACCATTGGGACCGACTCCAGAGTAGGTGACTTGGACTCCACATCTCCAACCCTCACAATATGATAGATGCACCCTTAAGAAATTTTTTTTGGGCCTTGAGATTGGAAATAAACCAACCTTTAAATACAGACTCACTACCCTTCCATTCAAGAATAGGCTTATTTGGAAATTGAAATTTGACTTTTCAAGTTCTACAATCGATAGAGGCATATGCATAATGTAAACCAATCTATCCTAAGTGTAATATTGAAATCAAACATCTTAAGTTCCATAAGATCACACAAAAGGACTTTATGCAAGATAAAGATAGGAAAACCTCGATAGACTCTTTCGACAACAATAGACTCAACTACGGGAGTATAGACTCAAAAGGCTCCTTTAAGATTTCAGGACTCAAACCAAACTTAACTGCCAAAAGAGGAGTCACAAAACACAAATTTGCACCCAGGTCAAGCAAACCATGAGGATAAAAGTCAAAGACTTTTAACATACCAGTTCACTACATCCGAAGTCGCCTTTACTTCCTGTCAAGCGTGCAAAGCATAGAGAGCGTCAATGACATCGGACCTTATTCATCCCAAGTATGCAAGTATATCAATGTTACGGGACCTAACTCATCCCAAATATACAAGTATGGTAATAATACCGCACCTAACTCATCCCAAAAATATAAAGTGATACTAGACCTAAATTGTTCCAACAATACAAGTATTTCAATAACACTGGACTTACTTGTCCCAATTGGTCTCAGAAGTCTCAGTTAATCATATTTTATCTTAAATCCTCATCCTTTCATCATAATTGATCTCAAATCATCAATAGGATCAAAATTATCCTGCGATTCGGCTAAACTAGAATCACTTTTCCATCGGCAATTCTATACATCAACTCGATAACATAATTACACAATTATCTATCTAGATCTCACAATTATCATATGACCAAGATTAATAACTCAATTCAAGTCTCGAAAGGTTAGCTAAACCTACCTCGATGACGAAATCACACTCAAACAGGCTTTCAATTGACTCAAGTCCTCAAATCGATCCCCAATTCGATCAATCACTATCAATAATAGTTACTACTAGTCAAGAAAAGCATTTTGATACCCATATTGACATAATTTAGGATTAGGGGAAAAATGGTAAAAATTAGGTTAAACTTTGAAATTCTCAAATTTGAAAAATAACTTTAAAATCATGTTCTATACGAAAATGGAGTTATGGGTGAAAATCCCACTATAATCAAGCTTAAATAGAATGAGAAATTGGTATTGAAAGTTTGAAAGCCATGGTCCTGAAATTCCCAATTTTGAACATTGAAAATCATGAATGTTTGAAGACAAATTCAAGATAAATCTTTTGGAAAACACTTAGAATAGTGTTAGAAATGCTTACCCAACAAAAATCTTCGCAACTCTTTCTTCAAATTCACTTTAAAAAGCTTGAAAATTTAAAAATGGGTTAAAAATGGTGTTTCTCAAGTTTTAATTTGTCAAATTATTAAATGTTCTCCACGAACGCGGGTGGGGTCCTACAAACGTGATGTTTGCTGCCAAGAAGAACTCCGCGATCGCGAAGACCAACTCGTGAAAGCGGAGAGTAAAAGATAGGGGTCACTCACACACCAACACTCTGCAAATGCGTGACTTTGTCTGCGATGGCAGAGCATGGCCACATCATAACCTCTGCAAATGCAGAGAATAGAAACACCTGCACCAGAAGAAAGGAAAAATCAGCAACTAAGTCCAAATTCCATACTCAGAACAAACCTCTAAAACTCATTCAAACATAGAATTTCACAAACATAATATGTTTCCACGCCAGAATCATTGATCTGCACTCAACGTGATCATCAAATATCAGCTTCATGGCCTCCTCGTGATATTTAACAATTAAAGTGGATAAAACTAGCTTAAAACTCAACATACCAAAACTACCATCAGAAACTCCAAAACATATTTCGACACCATTTTTAGTGTTAGTTCCACCATCTAAAACTAGTAGAACTATCAGAATTTCATCTAAGCTTCCAAAGTCAAACTTTGGTCTTGAAAATAACTAAAATAAAAAATTTTGGCCTAAACACCACATGTTAACTCCAAATATAATTTTGAAATATCTCATAGTTCATTTTTGATATTCTGGAGCTAATGAGATTGATGGATCCCCGAAATTCAGAATGACACAAAAACACACTTTTTCAACAACTTAAGCTTTCAAAATGCAAAAACTACATATTTTTAACCTTTAAAACTTAGGATCTCAATTCTAACCATACAAATAGTTCGAATCAGACCCAAAGCAACATACAAAAGGGTAAAATAATAATTTTTACAAATAAGGCCAAAAAGACCAACCTGGTCATTTCAATTTTTGACGTTTGCGCATTCATCATAAACCTATGTGCAAACTTTATTCATGATATACAACTTAGTATAAAATAAATACATTATACTTATCGATTCAATATGTTTAAACTTTCACACTTAAATAATTCTTTAACCATCTTGAAAACCTTGTTTACATACTATTATTGCCCTATGTGTTTTCAAACAAGCTATTATTGACACATAAATTTTTTTAGTTAGTACACATATATTACTATGTAATTTGATGATAAAATTTAACGCTTGCTCAATATATAGGGTCATAGTTAATTTTCTATACATAGTAATGAGGTTTCATCTTCCACGCCTTTTAAATCCTCAACTACTTTAATTAAATATTATAATAGGTGGAAACATAGGATCACTATCGACCTCATTATTGAGATTTAACATGCTAATGAGTCCATATTTAGACTCATTTTATAAGCTATTTTGCAAAGAAACATTGTCCTTAGGGTACTATTATATCCAATCTATAACGATTATGCATGTCTTATGTCAGGAAATAGTATTAAATGTGCATAAATGGACAATATTTAACAAGCCTTGCAAAGGGGGAAAAAGGGTCAAAATATCCAATCTATAACGATTATGCATGTCTTATGTCAGGAAATAGTATTAAATGTGCATAAATGGACAATATTTGACAAGTCTTGCAAAGGGAGAAAAAGTGTCAAAAAAGTAGAGAAAAGTGATATCACCTATATATTTAGTAATCCGCCAAACACTCAGAGAGACTGGCTAGCATCCCAGCAACCAAGGTTGAAGGCCAAGTCAAGAACATGGTCAGAGTCAATATCGCAAAACATATTTGGTGCACTACCGAATGGCTCAAGAGACCTCCTAAATTTGAAGTACCCAAAGCCCCAAAACATTGACAAAAGGGCGATGAGATAAGAACTTTAGTTAATCAATGAATTGTACTAGTAGAGTGAAAAACCATCGCCCAAAGTCATAGAGGAGAAAGCATTAAGAAGATTCAGGGTAAAGCGGTCCAGTTCTTATTCAGCACATTGCCAAAGTACTCGGTAATGGTCAGCTTTGACCAACGAATGGCATTTCGTAGCATATACTCCCACACTTTTACATGGGATATTTAAGTAAATTAGAAAGGACATTCTACATATTATATTATTCCACTTAGCTTTATAGATAGAGTAGTATATAGAATATTACTTCTTTAGAGTACAAGGGTTGATAAGGTTTTCAAGCAATGGGAGGCAAAACTTGAGTAGATTGGCTTCTAATAATCAAGTATTCTCTATTCAATCATGTTACCCATGACTTCAGCTATTATTTTTTATATTAAATTGCTAATTTCTAGCATTTGTGGTTAAAATCCCCATGTTAGGGTGTGATAGATATGGGTTCTTGATTTATTTATTGGGTCTTTGATATTTTGACTTATTTGTAGTTGATTTGACTGAATTTATATCCATTACTATGTTTAATCTATAATTTCAAGCTTGCAAACTTAGGTTTTACTTTAGATGTATGATTATTGCTTTAACCAAAATGATTAGAGCGTGGAATGGATGAACTAGCTAGAAACATTTCGAGGTTTCACTTAAAGTCTATATCTATGGATTCAATGGCCAAGTTAAAATAGGTTTTGCGGAGATTTCTTAAGCTAAGAGTATCCTCGGTGGTCTGCGTATGATATCATAGTTGAATCATATGAAATTCTCGTGTGTTATAACTGAATATGGGTTATAAGCAACATAAATTATTCACTCATTATTAACTCATTTAGTCAAATATTTAGACCTAGTTAGTTGATCGACATGCATATTTGCACATCCCTAACATCTTCCCTAATTTTCTTAATTAATTTGTTAAATAGATATTATGTAGTTTGAATCTTCCTGTTAATGAGGAATAGAGAAAAACTCATGATTTATGCGAAGATGAAGATCTATTTATGATAATATCGAAAAAGCAAACAAACCTCTGAATGGAATTTTCTTCTTCTTCTTCAAAGGAAGTCTCAGACTTATTGATGTGAGAAAGATGAAGATGCTTAAAATGATTAGTAATTGACTTCAAGGAAGTGAGGGAATCAAATCGGTGAGCCAATTCTAATTCAGGTACAACAAGTCCATTTTGCATTTAAAGTGAGCTTGAGTTTGCCTGATCATCTATATGATTGGCCTCACAAGTAAGGAATTTATTTATTGTATCGATCTTTTAGACTGGCTCAATATGGTCCCATACTTTCAAAAGAATAAGGTAGATGAAGGGCCAATTCTGAAAGATAGTAGGCCCTTTAGCACTTTTTCAAGGGTGGCTGCTTCTAGGCAAACCTTCTGGCTATCTCTGTACCCCTACCTCCTTTATCACTGAGCGGTCATTTAGGGGCCTTAGCTGGTGATCCAGGCTCTTTCCCTCTCAATGATGAAGCTTATTCCCTATAGTCTCATTAGCTGACCCTGCCACCCTGCTATTCTGAGGTTATATCCAGTATTCAGAGTTTTCCTTGATTTGGTACCGCTATCGCAGCCTACATCTAAACTATGCTTTACCCCTAGATATCTAATCAACCACTGCATCTCAACATATTTCATGGAGAACCAGCTAACTCTGGGTGCGAGTGGCATTTCACCTCTAACCACAACTCACTCACTGATTTTTTAACATTAGTTAGTCGGACCTTCTCTTAGTTTCACCCAAGCTTCATCTTGGTCATGGATAGGTCACCTAGGTTCGGGTCCATAAAAAGTGACAATTTCCCTATGAAGACTCATTTTCTCTACGACTCCGGCAGGTTCTCTTAAACAAGCCACTTCTTATGAGTCACTGGCTCATTCTTTAATAGGCACATGGTTAGAGCCCTAACTCTTCCCACTGCTTGGGAGCTTAGACTTTCATATTCCATTTCATTCCCAGTGACTCGTTACCCTTACCGTACTATATATCAATCAGCAAGGAGTATTTAGCCTTGAGAGGAGGAATGGTTTTCTAAGCGAAGAAAACATCTCTCTAAGAGAAAAACTTTTTCTTCTCCACAAGGAAGCCCCATAACATTATTTTTTCATTGTTTTAAGTTCTGATTCATATGGTAATTCATTTTTGATACACAATTAGACCACAATTGAAAGGGAAGGACTTTCCACAGTACATTCTGTATAGGCCTTTTGCCCTTAGCTATTATATTAGGCACAAATAGTCTTTGTAAACCACTTGGCCTAGCAAAAGTGGGTCTCATTGCATCTTGAGCTACTCCTGCTCATCATAGCTCTCCACCATATAAACATAACTAACACCTCGACAACAGTGGCCTCTTTATTATGATTCAATACTCATGCTTCAATTTCATAAGTGGGTGAAGGAAGAATGCCTGAGCTTCAAGCAAAGAAGGCGGGGACCTTGGGCCTTTGCAAAGTTAATGGTCTCACTGGGAACTAGACAAGCACCTACATGTAAATTCTCAAGCCCTAGATCAAAATTCTTACTTCATTCATCACAATACTAGTCCTACAGGAATGGATTTCTCTTTCTCCAATTGTCTGGAGTGGTTTTACGCTCCAATCGTTCAAAATTGTTTTCTTAAAAAAAAGTAAAATAACAAGTGACAAACCCTGGAAATTAAATGTTTGCTCAATTAGTTGTGGATCCCCAATCAAACTAGAGCATAACAATTAAAAGAATAGCTAAACCAACCCATCATCTTAGAGATCTAATCAGCCGACAAACCTGAGACGGACGACCATGGTCCCGGCCTTGCCAGCACCAGAGGTGTACTAACCAATAAACCCATAAAAGTAACTTTCTTTTATCGTAATACTAACCAATAAACAAATCCTAAGCTATCATAACATTTTGGTAATATTGGTTGAGTTGGAGGAACATTCACTGACTGAATCCATCTATAAACCTAGACCGCAGTAACCTTCATAACCAAAGTATCACAACAACATCCAAAGGTGACCTTTGGGTTCTTAAATAGGGGGCAAGAAGGAGCACATAGGAATGCCAACCACTACATAAGTGACTAGTGACTTAGGGAAAGCGAGCAACACCTTGTATAGGTTGGGCAAAGCTTAATGAAGTAAACCCCTATTAGAGAAATCCATTGCGCGCTATCCTAGCTAGGTAGCATTTTTCAGTTGGCTGTTATGTTAGTTGTAGCACATCTTCCCTCCTTCTCTCACTTTGGAAATATTTTTCCATATTTTCTTATGATGACCTGGTTGAGAGAGTACAATACATCATTATGAAAGTTTTCCTTTTTTCTGTAAGATTGGTTTATTTGATTGAAGGGTGAAATAGAACTTGAAGGAGAGGAATAAGTATGCGGTCTATAATTTTGACAAAAACAGGACTACTATTAGGAAATATCTTCTCGGTTGTCATCAAAGAAGTTGACATTTGGGGCTTCCTCTTCCCCTTTAAAATAAAAGTGGTGAAGTTCATTATAAAGTTCCAAATCTACATCAAACATGAGAGGTTCCTGATGAGGACAAATTGTAAGGAGGTAAAAGAAACACTTAAGAAAGATGTCAAAAGCCTCTTTGACTTTGATATAGAATACATAAAGGGGCAGAGTCACAGTCTCCCTTATTTCCTGCTGAACATCATTTAGATAGGCATGGGCTTGGATCCTTTGCATGATTTCATATGCCTTTAATGGGCTTTGAATTTAGATAGATTTGGAGGACCTTTTTGCATGGACTTGGGCTTGCTTTAGTGATAAGCACACCTATTCTTCGCATAAGCCTTCCCTATAGTACTGGGGATAACACGATAGGTCAAGTGGTCACCGAACCGTATAAAACTAATGAAACCTTAAACCAACCAATATCAACATTACTCGGGCATACTTTGCTTTTCCTCCTAAGATAGATATTTCCACCAAGCTTGTAACTTTTATAAACCTCTTCACTAATTACCTAGTAACTTTGAAAAATGAATTTCCACTAGGGTAAAGTAAAATAAAAGGAAGATAAAAAAATTACTACCCTAGCCTAGTAACTAGTTGTCTAATTCGTGTGCCCTTCCTGTACTGACTTATACTGGCTTACTATATACTGCTATTAGTGGACTAGTATATTGTTGTAGTATGTAGATTATTTGTTATGCCAAAGAGAAGAATATGTAGGATTGATCCTATTTACTGCTTATCGTGTAGTTTCATTCCAATGATAAGGCTTTCGGGTTGTGGAACTATTAAGGTCTTCCACTTATGCTCTTTTGTTAGTTAGAGTTCTAACAATAGGAGCACCAATGTAAGTCCTTCCAGCCATTGAGATATATCTAGTGGAAATGCAAGTTTTCTGCTATCCGCTTCAAGTCATCTTTTCTGCCAGCAAGCTGGTGCTTACAGCCTATGGGTTAGACTGCCCCAAAGTGAGTAGGAGTTTACTTATTGCAGTTGGAAAGATTGAAAGCAAAGCAGGGGTCTTCATTTCAAATGGATTTTGATCGATCTTTAAAATTGGAAAGATGCTCAGTCTACTCTCTTTTCAATCCTGTTACAGTTGGAGTAGTAAGCTCATCTAGTTCCCTCTCTTTCTTTCATATTATAACCCCCTTAATCCTAAAATTGCTTAGTCCAATGAACTATTTTTATTTGTGAACCATAATTCTTAGTGGAATTTGACCCTAACCTTTTAGTTGGGTTATTATGTTGATAATGACCACCATTGCTCCCTTTAAGTAGCCTGGTTGAGGGAGATCAAAAATGGCACCATTGTCAAGGAATTGATGAGTTTATGATTGAAGTGTTTATTGAGATTTATTATTGTAGTTAGAGTTGTTTTTACTATTTACTTGTTGTTTTTATTGTTGAAAAGGAGTTGCTAAAATGGAAAATGAAATAAGCGTTAAGGGTGAAATCATTAGAGATGTAAATGACCTTCGAAACATCAAATTGGACCAAGTAAGTAGCGCAAGGGTAATCTTGTTTCCTTCAATAGCAGCAAATGTTGAATTCTAAATCCCTAATACAATATTATAGTTACTTCAGCTCATGGGATTATTCGGAGGACAAGCATCTGAGGAATCACATGAACACCTTCGAAAATTCATTGATGTGTGCTCATTATTCAAGTATTAGGGTGCCATATAAAAAGCTATTAGACTAAGTCTTTTCCCTTTTTCAAAAATAGGAGAGGCCATGAAGTAGTTGCTGAGCTTCCCCAAAGGTCAATTGCATCATGGGAAGAACTATGGAATGAGTTCCTCAAGAGATTCTTTCCACATTCGAGAATGATTAATTTGAGGAGGAACATAGAAAATTTGACAAGAATTTATGATGAACTATTACATGAAGTTTAGCAGTGATTTTGAAAACTTTTACTTTAGTACCCAACTCATGGGATCCCTGATCATTTACTGCTATAATATTTCTATGTAAGTTTAAGTGTTGTCAACAAGAGTGTCGCTGCTCGGTTGATCAAAGAAGGGCTTATGAAGAAAACATTTGAAATGACTATAGAGTTGCTGGATGAAGTAACTACAATAAGCAAGGAGTAGTACACCCATGAGAATTATGCTTCCTCCATGAAAGGGGGAATATCTAGAGAGCAATTGGCTAAAGGGAAGGAGTGAGGTGAAGTCATAGAAAGAATGGTGAAGTAGCTGAGTCGTATAACATAATATATCACTAAAGCATAACAAACTAATGTTTTACAAGCTACAAGTATCTTGCCATATGAGTATGAGCCAAGTAACAATTATCGTGAAGAAGAGGTGTATTTAATTGGGAATTAAGTATTGGGTTCTTGATCGACCTTTTAACGGTCACCTAGGAATCAAGGTCATAATGTTGAAGTTGGTTATACTGATGGTAAGAGGATGAACAAATCATTACTGTGTCATGATGAAAGATAAGAGAGACTCATATCATCTCAACAGTGTGCCAAGTTAAACAAGTTGCAGGTTAATGAAATGCTTGCTTAAATTTTAAACAAAGTGGAAACTTCAGATAATGTGTTGAATAAGATAAAATCAGGATTCTCCCAATTAAACCAAATAGTGTTGTCTCATGAAACATTAATAGAAAGTTTGGAAGCTCGCTTAGAATTTTTCTCACACCAAATGAATAGCCAAACAAAAAGCAATAATCAAATATGCATGTCTACCACTACTGGAAGTAGTAAACCTCTTGAATCTAGCATGGGATCCAAAACCCCTTTATTTGGGGTAATCAAAATATGTGAAAGAAAAGATGAGAAGAAAGTAAATGAAAGCAACATTATTCTTTGTAAATTGGAGAGTGCATGTGGTACAGAAGATAAGGGTAGATTAATAGTTGTTGAAGCAGAATCTGTTAAAAAAGTGGTTACTCCTCAAAAATTTTCCATGTATGCTGCAACTTCACTTGGAAAGTAGGAGAAGAGAGGTTATGAGGCTAAGTTTTAGAAGTTTTTGTCCCTTTTTAGTTCCTTGACAATTAATATTCCGTTGGTTGAGGATCTCAACAAAATGTCAGCATATGCACAACTGATGAAGGAGTTGGTGACTAAAAAGAGAGCCTTAAAGTGTGAAAAAATGATATTCCATATAGCTATAGTGCCATTTCAACAAGACATATGGCTGCAAAGAGAGAAGATCTAAGTGCGTTCATAATACCATTCTTATCAAAACATGTGAGTTTGGTAGAGCCCTATGTGATTTGGAGGCTAGTATAAATTTAATACCTTTGATGATATTTGAACAACTTAGTGTGAACACGCTAGCCCAAACAACCATGAAGCTAATTATGGTCGATCAATCAATCAAAAGACCGATTGGAATATTATATGACGTCTTGGTGAAATTAAATAAGTTCATATTCCCAGCTAATTTTATAGTTCTGGATTGTATCATAGATATCGATATGCCCATTATTTTTGGCCAAACATTTTCAACCACAAGTAGGGCCTTGGTGGATGTTGAAAATGGGAACCTAAAATTTATGGTAAATGATGAAGAGATAAGTTTCAATATTGATAAAACACTAAGAAGGTCTAATGACTTTCAAGTAAACACCACTGTTGATGTGGTGGATGAGGTTGTGCTAGATCTTGGAGAGTTAGCTTACTCAGGAGCTGACTCAATGGTAGAATTATGTTGAATTATGTAGAAGCAGATTGAATGATTATGATGAAGTAGTGGCTGCATTTATAGGATGTGAAGTCTCTCAAGAAACCCAACCAAATTTGACATAGATTAAAAGAATCATCAAATGCAGCCTACAAAGCAATCTATTGAGAAAACACCATAACTCTAGCTCAAAGAGTTACCTAGCCAATTGCAATATGCCTTTTTGGGTGAGAATGATACATTGCTAGTGATTGTAGCGGCAAGGCTACATGAACAGCAAATTAAAGCTCTTGGTAAGGTGCTCAAGAAACACGTGAAAGCTATTGGTTTGGATGATTGCTGACATTATGGGCATTCCTTTTGGGGAATCTGCAGCCACAAAGTTAAATTTGTTTAGGACCTGCTAAACTAGTATTGAGCATCAATGCCAACTTAATCCACCTATGCAAGAAGTGGTAAAGGAAAAGATAATAAAGTGGTTAGATGCTGGAGTGTTATACCCAATAATGGATAACAGTTGGGAAAGTCCTGTCAAATGTGTGCCAATAAAGGGAGGTATGACTAGGGTTCAAAATGAAAAGGGGCAGCTAATCTCAAAAAAGCTAGTTACTAAATGGCAAATTTGCATGCATTGTAAAAAACTATGTGCCAAAATGGAAAAAGATCACTTCCCATTACCCTTTATGGACCAAATCTTGGATAGATTGGCTGGGAAGGGTTAGTATTATTTCCTTGATGAGTACTCCAGATAAAATCCAATATCTATCCCCATCGAAGATTACTATAAAACCACTTTCACTTGCCCTTATGGTACATTCACTTTCAAAAGAATTTCATTTGAGTTATGTAATGTCCAAGCCATATTTCAAAGGTTTATGTTGTTTATTTTTGCTGACGTGGTTAAAGATTCCATGGAAGTGTTTATGGATGACTTCTTAGTAGCTGGTGATATGTTTGATCAGTGTTTAGGTCATTTTAAAAGGGTTTTATAGAGGTGTGTTGAAATAAACTTGGTGCTTAATCTGAAAAAGCTTCACTTCATGGTTAAAGAGGGGATTATGTTAGGCCACATTATTTTGGGGAAAGAACTATAAGTTTTTCTAGCTAAAGATGAAGTCATTGCAAAGCTTCCTCCTGTAATTTTAGTCAAGGGCCTATGAAGTTTCCTGCGGCATGTTTTATTTTATAGAAGGTTCATAAAATACTTTGCAAAAATGGCTAGCCCCATATGCAAGATGTTATAAAAAAGATTCACATTTTGTTTTCAATAGTGCATGTTTAATGTCATTTAAAACTCTAAAATAGAAATTGTTTGAAGCTCTAGTGAATTTGTTTGGATTGGTCTATACCATTCGAGGTAATGTGTGACACAAGTAGTGGGCCTTTTTTGGCAGTGCTAGGTCAATGAGTTGGGATATATTTTAACCTAATGTACAATTCTAGCAAGATGTTGAATACAACTCAAAAGAATTATACAATGATAGAGTAGGAGTTGTTAACTGTGGTCTATGCATTTGAAAAATTCTGGATATATCTCCTAGGAACAAGAGTTGTAGTCCATACTAATCATACTACACTTCGCTATCTTATGGTGAGAACAAGATACTAAACCAAAGGCTTATTCAATGGGCATTATTACTGCAGGAGTTCAATTTTGAGGTGAGAGATAGGAAAGGTTGGGAGAATCAAGTGGCTGACCATCTGTCGAGACTTGAATTACCAAGTTCTTATACCAAGGAGGAGGATATCTCTGACAAGTTTCTGTCAAGACTTGAATCACCAAGTTCTCATGATAAGGAGGAAGATATCTTCGACAAGTTCCTTGATGAAGCAGTGATGAGAGTAGCCACACTTGTTACCCCTTTGTATGTTGATGTTGTAATTTACTTAGTGTGTGGAATTGTGCTAGATTTTTCCAACCCCCATAAAAGGAGGAAATTTTTACCTGATGTAAAACATTACTATTGGGACAAGAACTATCTCTTAAAGAGTGCTTAGAAAACATGATTCGAAGATGTGTCCCGGAGTCATCAATTGAGGCTATTCTAGAAGAATGTTATTCATCAGCAATAGGAGGCCATCACGAGGGAATACTAAGGTGTTGCAATGTTTCTATTATTGGCCAACCTTGTATAAAGATGCTCACTAATTTGCCAAAACATGCCTAAAGTGCCAATTGTAAGGAAATATCTAATGAAGGCATAAATTTCCACTAACCCTAATTTATTAATTAGAAGTATTCGATGTGTGGGGGGTGGATTCCATAGGGCTATTCACAAGCTCCTTTTTGCAACAAATATATCTTATGAGCTATCGACTACATCTCAAAGTAGGTTGAAGAAGTAGCCTTACCAACTAATGATGGTAAGGTAGTAGTGCAGTTCTTAAAAAGAAATATACTCACTCAGTTAGGTACTCCTCAAGCCATCATTACAGACGAGGGATCCAAGTTTTACAATAAAATATTCATATCATTTTTGAGTTAGTATGGGGTAAAGCAAAAGGCAACAACCGCATATCATCCATATGAAAACAGGCAGGTAGAGGTATTGAACAAAGAGATAGAAATGATTCTAGCAAGTACGGTGAATGGGAGTAGGAATGAATGGGTAGCTAAGCTTGATGATACCTTATAGACCTACCATACTTCTTACAAGGCTCCTATTGGAATGTCCCCTTATCAACTTTTATTCAGAAAGGCGTGCCATTTGCCTAACAAATTAGAGCATTGAGCTTTATGGGCCTTTGAGAAACAACGTTAAATCTAATGAGGCTCAGGAAACTAGACATACCCAACTCTATCTTCTTTATGAATTTAAGTAGAAGTCCTATGAAAGTTCAGCATTATACAAGGAAAAGATTAAAAGGTGGCATGACTTGAAGTTTAAGAGAGAAAGTGTTGATGAGATATAGTGATGCTCTATAACTCTAGAATATGATTGTTCCCTAGGAAGCTCAAATAAAAGTTGTCTGGACCTTTTAAGGTCACTGAAGTGCATGCAAATAGGGTAATAGAAGTTGAAAGTTTCAAGGGGGAGAGACTCAAAATGAATGGTTAGAGTCTTAAAAAGTACTATAGCAAAACCATCGAATGTCCGGGTGGGTAGTGTCATGTACGTGAATGAAGTTTAAGCTTGTAACAGATATCATCGTGCCCTAATGTAAACTCAATTTCAAACCAAGTATTAGTGGTATTGTAATAACATGTCTTGATGGTTGCTGGTTATGGAAATAAGGTTCAAAGCATGAGGTGGAAGAGCGATATTATGTTAAAGAATGATGAACCGCTGATTGTGTTCAGTGAACCCAACTTTGATCGCCCCTTGAATCATCCCATGATGTGATATTTGTTGTTAAATTTTATACTCACATATGCAAAGTGGCATACCATTTAGAATAAAGGGAGACATCCAATTTGACCGGCTTCGAGTGCGTCAACTAGCACCCTAAGTCATAATCAATTTAGGTGACCTCCCTAAAATTCAGCATAACACCAAATTAAAATAGAAATCATTACTAAGACCATGCTTTTGGCTACCTAAAGGACTATAAATTATTGCACAATTTTGAGATCTCTAAAGAAACACCACGTGTTGCAGAGTAAAAACAACGATCTCAAATTAGAT